>JAEMBS010000160.1:0-50000 GCA_018467065.1 Ephestia elutella | reverse complement strand
AGCACCTTAAAAATAAACAATGAAGATGGATAAAGCATACTCAATGCAATACTCTTTTCTAATAGTAACGACCGTCACATTATAATAATCAAGTTCTTTTAACTGAATTCAGAAATCATTAAGGTCTTCGAGGTATGACTGCACTTTCGCGCACAGTAAACGTACAGTCAAGACTGTACGTTTACTGTCCGCGAAAGAGATACATTTTTTTCATCAACATCATTATCTAAAACCACAAGAAGTTCACCGCTGGACCTATGTTCAGAGGCATAGGCCTCTACCAAAGATTTCACATACACAAATTATGACAAAAGTTTTGTAGGTATATGAGGAAATATTTTTGGTAGACCTGTATTGTATAAACTTGTATTCATGCAATTAAACTTTGATTGACTGATTGTAGAATTTAATCTAATCATAGATGTGAATGTGTCCCATTAGTTGATACGACGACTCCATCTATCGTGACAGCAGACGCCTTGCACTTGTGCTTGTTTCTCTTGGAACAGGTCCATCTGATGCGGTCCCCGACCAACGACCGTGAGTGTCTGCAAAACTTGTGACCACCAACGTATATGTTACCAGTCTCCCGAGCAAACCGAGCCCTCAAAGTAGCAGCCATGATTGCTGAAATTTATTCTGAATTCTAAACAATTGTATAAAAGTTTATGATTTGTGAGAATATATTACATAGGGTCCCTATGTAATATATTCTTTGCACTAAATTATCACATTTAATGTGTTTGTATAAAACAAATTTAGAACGTAAATTTATCGCTTATTCAGGGACCATATCTAATCCTAATTATATCACAAGAAATGAAAGTGATGAACCTTTCTTTCTTTTTTTTTCTTTCTTTCTTTCTTTCTGAATTCACAGCGTTACAGAGTTAGCTTATACAGGGTGTTTTTTTAAATCATTGGCATCCTTTCTACTGGTGAAAGTACTCATGAACATGAGCAACTTTTTGTATGGGACCGACTCAATCCGATGGAAAAAAAAATCAGCTGTTCCATACATTTCGGGTGAGTATGTATTGGAAAATAGTATGGAACAGCAGATTTTTTTTCCATCGGATTGAGTCGGTCCCATACAAAAAGTTGCTCATGTTCATGAGTACTTTCACCAGTAGAAAGGATGCCAATGATTTAAAAAACACCCTGTATACTAAAAATTACATTTTAAGTAAGGCCAATAACGAATTCACTAATAAATCAGTACGTAGCGATTAAAAAAACGAGACAAGTGGTACGTATACCACCCAAAAGGATGTTCCATAACGCGTAGACATTTTGAACCGTTTTATAAATAATATTACACTGATAATGATAAACAATAAAAAGGTTCTAAAGGGGTTTATTTAATCAATGTTTTCCTTTAAATCATTTAATAGAATTAAGATTTCAATACATGTTGATGGATGGACTTCAATTTATCAATACATATTGAATATTTAGAGTCTTCCTTGTATAATTTTATTAGACATAAACAATTCAATGACACTAATTTGAGCTTTTTGTTTTATGATTACTATGGTCAGAGAAGCTAATAACGGCATCGTCCACGGTTATGGCTGAGGATTTACATCCGATGTTTCTCTTGATACACCGCCATCTTATCTTTTTGTTTCTCTCGTAGTCCTTGCTGAATCGGTCACCATTGATGACTAGCACTTTGTTGCCTTTACTGTTGTTGAAGATATATGATTCTGAAAAATGTAAGTTTAATAAATCTTTAAAATAATTATTCTTCTAAATATATGGCAGAAAGACCTACCGCCTAGAAGATTTCCTTTATTTATCATTTTTGTACACAACAAATACAGTGGACACATAAAAGAAGATGTGCAAATTTTGATTCGAGTTTATTTAATTAGTATCTAATTGCCATCGCAACTACACAGCCATAAGAAAGAGACTAAAAACTTCTATAAAATTAAGACGTTTCCATATTAACATGTTTTTTCTTAAGTCTTCTTCTTTCGTAATTATAATTGCATTTGATATACCTACCTAATACAGATTAAACTGAATAACCACAAATCAAACAAATGAATTTTACATAACACCATTTCATAAATGATCCAAATAAACATCTAATCGAGATATTATGTACTAACAACTGATAAACAATTTTTTATAATTTTAATTTTAGTTGCAATTGAAATAGAATATCTAATTGTGAATCTTGAGGTACCTATTGGTGACGTACTTCGGAGGGCCTCGGACCTTTCTGCCCCGCATATTTTGCCCGCTGAATATAATTCTCCTTACGACCTAGTTTCAAGTGCCAACAGTCAACACATTTTTAGTATTAAAATAATTATTTATTTCGTACCTTTCCGACCCGTTACTACAAAACAAAGGAAATTCATAAAATGTACAGTGATAACACACAAAAATGTACAGTGCTGTACAGTGCTTGACTGGTAGAGAATGCCATATGGCGTTAAGTCTACCATTTGTACATAATTTTTAAAATTTGTGCAATAAAGTTTTAAATAAGAATAAATAATAAATAACAAAAAATGTTTAAATTATTTTTATTTATATGCATTGGGAATGTGATGTGTATGTGTACTTGAGATTTCAAAGTATTTTCGTATTTTTTTTTATTTTTATTTACAAAAAGGTCTACCTACCTGTTATCTGCACCCTGCACCAAATTTGTAAAAATGGTCCGGTTTCTATTGGTACCTAAAAATACCCTAGATAACCAATTTATTTATAATCATTATTTTATTGTTTATTGAATTATACTCACTCTTTTAGCTCATATAACAACAAATAAAAGTCATCTGAGGGGCATTTGTACCCCACCCCTTTCCAAGCATCAGGTATCCAATACAGGTATCACTCGAAATACTGATTCCAAGTACATTGCTTTTTGACTGCGATTAGTAAAGTGCTCTCCTGTGGTTTATTCCTAAATTTTAGCAGTGACTGTAACTAAAAAAACGGGTCTAAAAAGACAAAAAAGGAGCGGGTCAAACGGGTACTTTTAAAAGACTGGGTCAAAACCTGTGGGTCGGAAGGTATCCGAAGGCCTTCGGAGGATCATGGTTATGGCTCTCGTCCAGAAACGTCAGCGCTCCGGCGCTATCAAACCTGGCTCTGGCAGGACACAACAACGTCTTCCTCTTCGAGCAATACTAGCAGAGAGGCTTATTCTTCGAGAACGTAAACCCGTTGATCATCATCAACTCCCCTTTTGCACTAGTGAATTTGAACATCTGAAAAGCTGCAATTAAATATCACACATTTCTGTATTATTATTCAAAAATTACAGTAGAGTAGCGATTATTACGTTCGCCTACATTGAGACATATGAAGAGTGAATTAATAAAATCTATTATCAACTATAAATTTTATTTAATAACTTAAAATGAAAAAGCCAAAATAAACATATTGCCTGAGGAAAACCCATAGATAAGGATAGCGGTTCTTGAAAAGTGCATACCATTTCCTTCCATTTTTTTTAAAGAATATTTTTTATTATTCTTTTTTATGAATTTTGCATCAATGTGTAGAAAAAATGCTCTTGGTCAATGTTTCCTAGAGTAACTATATTTTTTTCTATACCTGAATCTTCAGGACTATATTGTCTAAAGCAAATCAGGATGGCGGTTCTTAAAAAGTGCGTACCATCTCTTTCCAGGTGTTCCATTTTTTGAACGAATAAGTTTTATTGCTCCCTTTCATAAATTCAGCAACAATGCGTAGGATATCATGCTTCTTTGTCTTGCCAGATGCTTTTATCATTTCTTTGAGAATGATTTCATCCTCTTCATCTATAACGGTAGCTGGGCCAGGCCGAGATCTTATATTTGGATCTCCCAATCTACGAATAAGGGTGGTCCGAGGAACCTAATAAGTTCTTGCAGCAAGAGCCTGACTCATGCCGTTTCGCACTGCTTCCGTTGCCATTTTCACAGATTCGGCAGTATACTCATGAGTATGTTTCATTCTTTTTTTCTTTCTTGGTTTTTTATCTGAAATTAGCAGTTATAATCTTATCAATCCTTATTTTTATTGACTTAGTATATTGTTCAGAATACGAAAAATAAATTCTACCACTTTAACTGTTGGTAAGGAAAAATTATTCCACTTTATATAATCCAATGATTTGAAATAAACAAAAAAGAAATAATAAATGGAACAAATCTTTCCTTTGAGTAAAAATTTCCTGAATTGAGATGACTTGTTCCATTTACATATATATGATTTAAAAATAAAATTGCGTAATTAATCCCGTGGATCGCCTTTTGCATGTATAACTTCATGATCAAAGAACTCCAAACAAACCTTCACATAGAAGTCGGGCAGTGCTAAGATCCCACGCTAGCGTGTGACGATGATGGTAGCATCATCGTCAGCACAACTACGACAATCCTGTCAAGGTTACCGACTGAGGAAGAGAGTTCAAAACCATAGGTTGGAATAAAATATTCTTGATTATATATGTTAATTATAATCTCCAATGAAAGCAAATTATAAAAAATTATATCTTTATGTATTGTCCTTCCTTGGTTATGTGATATAATGGCGGTGAATGGTTATGGTTCTCCCTCAAGAAGACCAGATTTCCATCGCGGTCTATACGGGCCTTGGCTGGACAGCCTCCTCGCCTCTTCTTCGAGCAGTACCAGACACTTTTTCTCCACTCAGCGAACGTATACTTGTTGATCATCAGGAGACCTTTACAGCTTTTGACCCCGCTTGGCAGCATCAAAACTGAAACAGTCATTTTTTGAATAAGATCATTTATGCTTAACTACTTCTAGAAAATTAGATTTTAAATTAAATACCATTTACATTATTACTGGTTAAATATTGCAACATGAACGAAATGTACTCACAAAATTTTCAATAATACACATCATATCTACTTTTATGATAGCACTTGATTCTCACGTCGAACATATATCAATGTTATGCTCGTTTCTGTGTTGAACCACGAAACTAGCTTAGTGCTTAGTGTTAAGTGTTGTCCATTTATTTGCTAATTTTAAGTTATCGATGTACATGTTCATTCTTAACTTTTACGATCATATTATTATTTTTTATTTTATTATTATTTGATAGCCCAGACTCTGCGGCGACAGCCCGAGTTTCTCTTGCAGCAGAGCCACACGGTCATCCCTCGCGTCCCGGCCTGCTGACTGAACCGCTCGCCGTCGATCATCAACAGCTTAGCTCCCGACCTCGAGAATGCAAACGTAGCTGCAATGCCTGCAATTAAGAACTGAAGTTACGAGAACGGGATAAGTTTGTCCGTCGCGCGTCCCACACTCGCCTTGAAAATGAACTCCTGATGAGTTCGAAATTTTATTAAGCGTTTCCGACGTGAGTGTCCCACAGAGTGACCCGTTTTTAGTATATTTTTTTTAATTATTACTCGTATTTATTACTTGTATTAAACTAAATACATAATACTTTAATAACTTACCACTGACTGTTTTTGTAGCATACAATTTAAATGTAAGGTATGTTAGATAGGATTAGACTTAACTTCTTAACTTCTTCGATCTCATATAGGTAAATATGTGATGAAACAAACGATTCTTTTATAGTTTTAGTGGACTGAATCATTAAAATATATAATTGGAATGTAAACAAAGTGAATCAAAATCTATTAGTTTATGTTTCTAATATTCTTATATAACAAACATCAACATATTCTTTATATCATCAGTGACGCAAAAAAAGAAAAAAAGATCCATAACTAAAACTCTTTAATTATTTTCACAATTTTGAAAGCAAGTACAGTTTTAATTATACTTATCAATTTTACTTTTTTAACAAATAATTGATGACATAGCTAATGCGTATGATTATCATTATACTGAATTACGACGTCATCTAATGTGATTACAGAAGATCTACAGCCATTTGCCCTCCTCATGTAACATCTCCATATAGACTTGGCTCCGGCCATGCTCTGATGATGGTCTTCGTGGAATTTATGCCCCATATAGAACATTATCCTCCGACCACGGCATGTGGAACCAAAAACTGCTTCTGTACAAAAAAAGATAAACAAACTGTCTTCAAGATGTGTTGGTGGTCATATACATTAGGTAACCAAACTGTCTTAAAAATGGTGGTACCTATTTGCCTGAAGTTTTACTCTTAAAGGCATTATTAAAACAAATAAATCAAACAATATATTTCTAGAAATCAAGTTTAATAAAGAATGAGATAAATGTTCCAACAAAGTACAATTTTTATGTTATAATGAGCAGCTGAACCCACCACTAAAAAAAGAAACTAACTGGAACAAGTATAAAGAGAGTACTTATAGATAGACAGCTTCTGAATGTCATATTATCACAGGACAATCAGACCACACCATTTTTAGGGCAAATACAGTTTTAATAACTTTTATCATTTTTTTTACAAATAAAATTGATATAATTAATGCGTATGGTTGTCATTATACCGAATTACGACGTCATCTAATGTGATAACAGAAGATCTACATCCCTTTGCGGTCCTCTTGTGACATCTCCATATAGACTTGGCTGCTGCCATGCTTTGACGTTGGTCTTCGTGGAATTTATGCCCCTTATAGTACATTATCCTCCGACCACGGCATGTGTACCCAAAAACTGCTTCTGTACAATAAAAACGATAAAATTCAAAAAAATCAAAATTCAAAATCTTTTTATTTGCAATAAAATGTATGTACAAAGGTCTTAAAAATTAGGTGTCCAATTACATTCTACCTTGGTAAGGTGTGCAAATATAATAATATAATAAGATTAGTTCTATTTCAAATTAGATTCACAAATACTGGTCAATTTAAAAAGGAAGCATGTCAATTAAAAATACAATTTCGAAAAATAGTGAGTAAAAAATAAATCAGATAAATATTTTGTCTTCTAAAAACTCTTCAATACTATACTATAATAGCATTTATCTTCTTCTTCTAAGTCGTACACTCTTGTCAGAGTGGTCGTGGTTGTGCAGATATCTAGCAATATATTTTTTAACTTTGCTGCAAATTTACTTGTATTTAGTTCTTTGAGTGAGTCTGGTAGTTTATTATATAATTTAGGACCTAGGATATATAATGTGCTGCTATACAAAGCCATATTAGAATGTTGTCGAGGATATAATTGTATTTTGTTCCTAGTGGGTCTGGGGCGCTTATTTTCAATTTGAATAAATTTGTCAATATTATTTTTTACATAGCAACATGCTTCGAGAATGTATAGTGAAGGAAGTGTCAATATTTTAAATTTTTTAAAGTAGGGAGCACAGCTATCTCTTTGAGTTCCGCCGAACATTGCTCGAACACATTTCTTTTGAATTCTAAAAAGTGGTAGCAAGTGAGCCTTTGCAGCATTACCCCAATGCAATATGCCGTATCTCAGAACTGAGGCAACGTATGCATGGCAAGCACTTAAGGCTGATTTTTGGCTTACCGTCCTTGTCCTCAAAACATATACATATTTACTTAACCTAGTTATTAAATTATCTAAATGTGGCTTCCATTGTAAATTACTGTCAAGCATAATACCTAGAAATTGTATTTGCTGAACAAATTCTATATTTTCATTTTCAAGTTCAATTGTCAAATTTTTGGGTTTTGTTTGTCGAACGTGAAATTGAATGGCTTTGGTTTTTTCAAGATTCGCTATCAAGTTATTGGAATTAAGCCAATTGATAGTGTCATTAAGAGCCGTATTGCAATTTTTTTCATAGTCATTTAAATTTTTGCCATTTATTATTATGGAAGAATCATCAGCAAACAATACCATTTTGTGTTTTATGTGGTTAGGAAGGTCATTTATGTATAGGAGAAATAGGAGAGGTCCCAGTATGCTGCCTTGAGGTACTCCCCTTTTTACAGTTCTTAGCTTTGATTTTGCATAAGATTCAACGTTATTTTCATCAATATATCTAATATGTGTTAGTTGTTGGCGATTTTGTAAATATGACTGTACAAGGTCATATGCTGGTCCTCTCAAACCACAGGCATACAGTTTCCTTAGAAGATTACTATGACTTACATAATCGAAAGCTTTTGTCATGTCCATACATAAAATAGTCACAGGGAGCCTATTGTTAATACAATCCGTAATAGTTGTTAATAAATCATGAATAGCATCATCAGTGGACTTATTCTTCTGAAAGCCGTGTTGTTCTTTACATATTAAGTTGTACTTTAAAAGAAAACTGTATATGTTATTGTAGATGACTCTTTCAAAAATTTTTGATAGAACCGGTATCAAAGCAATAGGGCGGTAATTTCCACAAGCATCTTTTCTACTTTTTTTGTAAATTGGTTTTATCACAGTTATTTTAAGTTTATCTGGGTATACTCCTTTAGATAAACATAGATTGATAATATGACTTAAAGGAGCCGCTAATTCTTTGCCGCAGTATTTAATCACTTTGACACATATTTCATCATATCCTACACTATTCGTATTCTTTAAATTTTTAATAATTTTTTCTATTAATATGGGGTCAGTTGGGTTCAAAAAAATTGAATGATTTAAAGATTGGATGTCATTATTAAATTGCATGTTATTCATTTATTTATATTCTCTTTTTTTACATTTTTAAATATAAAATATTCAAAAAAATAAAAAAACATTTAAAAATATAAAAAAAGGGGAACCCATCGGTAGCGGAGCAAAGACTCAAGCTACCGGTGGTCAGGGCTCCAGCGAGAGGAATCTCCTCACAATGCGGGCCGTGTCCAAGAGTACCGCCTTCTGAATCTGACTCTTGACCCAACTGCCGAGCGAGAGTCTCTCTAGATGACGATCGAGACTCTTCGCTATAAGTCCGTTCACACTAACTACTATCGGAACAATAATCGTTGAGCCAACACGCCACATGGCGGTAACCTCGTGGGCCAAGCCCAAGTACTTTGAAAGTTTCTCTTTCTCGGCCTTTACGAGGTTCTCATCATGAGGAATGGTGACATCAACGAGGATTGCACGGCTCGTCACCCGATCAATTATCACAATATAAGGCCTATTGGCAACAATAGTCCTGTCTGTGATAATTGACCGGTCCCAATAGAGCGTGACATGACCATTTTCAAGAACTGGCGCTGGTGCATATTTATAGTACGGTACCTCAGAGCCTCTCTCTCTCAGCCGAAAGACGTCCACTGCTGGACAAAGGCCTCCCCCAAGGATTTCCATAACGACCGGTCCTGCGCTGCCCGCATCCATGCGCATCCCGCGACCTTCACCAGGTCGTCGGAGCCTCAGAGCCTACAAGGCCGTATTTAAGGGCAAGTTGCTGGTGTATAATCCTGGCTACTTGGTTGTGTCTGTGCAAATACTCGCCGTTAGCAAGATGAGAACAACCGGAAACTATATGCCTGAGTGACTCTCCGGGACGGTGGCATGCTCGACAAATGTCAACCGTACCATCCTTCAGGATATATTTCCGGTAGTTATTCGTCTTGATAACTTCGTCCATAATTGCACAGGCAAAACCTTCGGTTTCCCCAAAAAGGTCACCGAAACGTAACCAGGCCACCGACGCGAGCAGGTCCACATCAGGACCATGAAGGACCCTGTAGAACCGCCCGTGAAGCTCCTTGCTCTTCCAAACGTCAATGCGGCTCTGGGTAGTAAGCACCTGCGGTTTGCGCCAATTCCTGTTTGCCATGGATAGCGGTGTAAAGCCATTGTCAACTGTTACGACGTCGCGGTGTAAGCCACTTTCACGGCTGAGAAAGTATTCCCTGAGATTGCATACCTCTCGGTTGTGTAGGTTCTTGGCGTTTAAAAATCCACGACCCCCACACTTCCGAGGGATATACAATCTCATGACCGATGATCGTGGATGATACATGCGGTACGTCGTTAACAGTTTTCTGACTTTAACATCCAAGGCGTCAAGCTCGGTCTGAGTCCACTTTAGTATGCCAAAGGTGTATATCAACAAAGGCATAACCCAACCATTGAAGGCGCGCACCTTGTTGCCTCCTGATAAAACGCTTTTCAGTACTTTTTCAGTCGGCCAAAGAAACGCTCCCTCACATGTTATTATTATTATTATCATTAGTCGTCTCATTATTACCTAAATCTATATATGTGTCATTAAAAGCATTCGCGATGTCATTTGGATCAGTCAATTTTTTATTATTATATGTTATTTTGTCAATATTTTGCTTTGGTCGTTGGTATTTATTTTTATTAATTAATGTCCTGCAGCTTTCGTCACGTTTTTTGCATTCATTATAAATTTATAATTGTGTAGTTTTTGAGCAAGATATATAGCTTTTTTATAGGTTTTGTTAAATCTGGTGTAATGTTCTTTGTTTTTTGTGTGTAAACTCTGCCAATATAACTTTCTTTTTGTTACACTTGATTTTTTTAAACCCGGTGTGAGCCATCTTATTTTTTGTTTGAAATTTATTCGTTTTCGAAGTATTGGAAAGCAGAGGTCATAAAAGAGCTTTACTATATCAAAAAAGTGTCATAAGCTAAATTTGGGTCGTCAATCATATAAACATTGTCAAAAGATATACTTTTTAAACATTCCTTGAATTTCATCATATTTTCAGCACAATAATCTCGTATTGTAGTATAATAATATTTTCTAGCAGTATCAGCTTTAACAGGATATTTAAATATGAGGGTGGAATGGTCAGATATTCCAAGATGAAGTACTTCACCTTTGCAACCTCGAAAATTATTATGAGCTATATTATCTGGACATGTTCCACTTTTAGATCTAGTGATCTCTCTGAATTGTAGTGTAAAATTATAGCTACTAAATAGATTTATAAATTCTTGACTGTTTTTGTTATTTTTGAGAACGTTTACGTTAAAGTTTCCGCAAATTATACTTTTTTTGTTACGCTGAATACTCAGTTGTTATAATAATAATTCTAATTTTTGTAAAAATGTTTCAAGATATTGAGTTTCTGGTACTCTATATATGGTAACAATTATAAAGTTATGATCTGGTATTTCTATTGCGCAGCACTCAAAAGCATTTTTAACTGCTAATTTATTTATTTCTTTTATTTCTCTATATTCTAGCCCATTTCGTACGAGAATGCAAGATCCTCCACGTTTATGGTTATTACGTGAGTAGGTCGTTGCTAGTGTGTAATTATTAAGCGAGAGATTAGCTTCATGACCTTCTAAGATAAAGTGTTCAGTTAGACACATCACATCTATTTGACCGTATTTTAAAATAATCTCATCTAGAGTAACTTCTAAAGCGTCAGTTTTACTTAACAAACCACAAACATTTTGACACAACTAACTCTTCTCTGGTATTCATTTTACTTTTATTATTCACGAAAAAAATCTGAAGCTGGGTCGATGTTTATATCATTATTATTGGTACCTATGAGATTTGTTAGTTTTACTAAATCATCACAAATTACCTTAAAGGCTAGTTTATTAATATTGCCATTTACATTAAACATATTTGATTTATGTGACAAATTTTTGTTACTATCCAATATATAAGCGTATTCGTATGCCAGATTATCCAGATATAGTATATTATTAAATGCTTCAATTCTTTTATTATTATTTTATTGTAGCAACATTTGTATGTTGGTAAGCAGATAATTACATTTGTATGTTGTACGAGAGATATTTTCTCTCGTATAAAATCAACTGTATGGAGATAATTGTTGGTTTTTTGAAAGTCTTCTTTACCTATAAAAATAATGCAGTAATCATTGTATGTAAAATTGTTGACTTTATTTTCTATGTTGTCTAGCATTTGTTGAATTCCTCCACCTGGTGTTAAGTAGTGGCATATTCTTGATTTGTGGAATACTCCTTCAGTAGCTTCTAGTACATTGTTTCTTGAGTTACTACTAATAATACAAACATTGTTCAAATTTTCACTTTTTCCTTCTGTTTTCTTCTTACGATGTGTTACACTACTGCGTGACGACTCTATGTTATTTTCTATTACTTTCTCTATTTCCATATTTACAGAATAGGCGTTAATATATTCTTTCGATTTATCTAAATTCGACTTATTTTTACGCTTATCTTTATTTTGTTCTGGTGAACACTTAGGCGTGGACTGACGTAATTCTTTGATTCTTTTATCTTTTCTAAATTTTGTCTTTTCAATATTTTTATTTCTTCCTTTTGTTTTTCTATATCTCTTTCAGCTTTATATATTCTTATTTTCAAATCTGTGATAGTCATATCGTTAAATTCTGCTGGTATATCATCAAATTTATCATTTGCAGAATCCATAGAAAGTGATTGGAAGGAATTTTCTGTTGTTATATTTATGACATGAGTAGCATTGTCTAGATGTTCATTTTGCAAGTTAGGCTTTGCTTTATTATCTAAACAAGTCGCACAATTCCAGTTAGTTCTATGTTCGCCTGTAAGTGTATTAAAAAATCTAGATTCTGAGACCGATGAGCAATTCAAGTGATAATGCCCATTACATTTCTTGCATACTAACATTCGTCTATTTGTAATAATTTGGCTACATTTAGCACAATTTTTTTCCATTTTAATTTTTATATATAAACAGTCTTAAAGATGTACTACAGCCCTTTGCGGTTCTCTTGTGACATCTCCATATAGACTTGGCTGCGGCTATGCTCTGACGTTGGTCTTGGTAGAATTTATGCCCCACGTGGAACATTATCCTTTGACCACCGCATGTATAAGCAAAGACTTTTTCTGTACAAAAAAATTAAGGTAACCAAATTGTCTTAAAGGTGAAGTGCTTGGTCATATACCTGTTTGCCTTACGTTTTACCTTTAAAGGCATCATTAAACCAGATGATTCAAACAACACATTTTTAGAAATCGATCTTAATATATAGTGAGACAAATGTTCTGATAAAGTACAACATTTACATTATAATAAAATAAGAAAAGGAACTGATGATCCAAAACCGTTTATACTAGCACTCGAAAATGAAAAAGAAATAAATCATTTCTTAGTCATATAGGTCTTCATGTTTCTATATTTAGGCCTTCGTATATATTTTGAAAACAACACCCTGCAATTCATTCCAATTTTACCGAAAAATATAGCCATCTAAAGTTCATTTTCGTTTGTGTGTTTGATAAAAAATCTTTAATTGGTGATTTAAAATTAAGGTAGCGTATTTTTTCTTTGTCTAAGGTATCAGAGATGGTTATGAGCATAATCAACTCTGTTAGCTTAGCTCTCCGCTTCTGGCACCTCCAATCGGTTTTCCCGCCGTGCTCCCTCGCTTTGTAGAACTTATGATGCGCCACCATCAGATGGTAGCCGAACAAATTTGGAAAATTCATTTTGGTTTCTGTGTTTGATAAACAATCTTTATTTGGTGATGTAATTTCATCTAAGGTATCATATATGGTTATGAACGTCGTCAACTCTGACAACAACTCCTTCGACAGTGACGATGTTAGCTTTGCACTTGAGTCGTCTCCGCTTCTGGCACCTCAACTCGGCTTTCCTGCCGTGTTCCCTCTCTTTGTAAAACTTATGATGCACCATCAGATGGCAACCGGACAAATTTGGAATTACTAAAATAACTTCAATCTGTCATCATTACTTTTTTTAAATTTACTTCTTGTACTTCTTGTTATTAATTAAGAACATCAATATTTCGTAATTTTTTTGATAAATAATTAATTTTGAAAGAGGACTAGACGAGACATGCTTATTTATGAACCTTTTATGTTAAAATACATATTTCACGTAATAACACAGCTCTACAAAGCTAAAACATACAGCAAAGTGAATGAAAGAACATATTACATATACGTATAGAAGTATCTAATATCTATCTATTCTTCCACTTTTTATGATCTATTTAGCCTGTCATATTGATTGCTTCTGATCTGATACATAATTAAAATAACTACATAAATAAATACTTATAAATATAATACAATAATGCTTTCACCTTTACATTTTAATCATCATATTCACATTATAATTATATTTAGTCATAAATAAGACTAGAGCTGTCGCATGCAAGGTTACACTTCTTAGACATGGGCTGAATCTCGGTCTCGTGAATAGATATAGATAAAGTTCATAATGTTACACCATAACTACAACCTATTTCTGTGATTACAACGTATTATTTAAGCGCAATACAGCAATAACCCCAAGAGGATCACAGTATTCTGTGTTCTGTTGCTGATGAGTTAATGGTGCGTGTGTGTTCCCCTTATCCTGATGATAACCTTATCAATGGTAAGCACGAAGGCTGTACAGCCTGACGTCTTCTTCAAACACCGCCACCTGATTTTCGGACCCTCATGCTGGTGCAGAGTGAACCTGCTACCTCCGATGTCTAAGCACCACTACCGGTTTTTGGAACGCTAAAGTATGCTGAAAAAATTGTTCAATAGCATTGTCAATAAATCTCAATCTATATAAGAACATGCTTCTGAGTGCGCTATAAATTAAGAAATGGAAGAAGTTGTCAATGTTACTGCATCTTTCTAATAATAAAAACAAATCATTTCAAGGATAAATCCTGATGGAGATGTAATGGCGAAATATTGTATTTACTAGATTGAAAAATGTTAATTTCGAAGGTGTCAAAAGCTTTTGTTAAATCTTTATTATTGATGATCTTTGTTTTGTTATTTGAATACAGAATGAAATCTTTTATTGTACAATAAAGATATCATTTTATTATAATATCTATTATTACATACCGATGTATTATTTTGTTTATTAGTGATTGTGTGAACCAAACATACTGACAATCATCCCATCGTATGTCATCAAGGCGGCCGTACAAGCCCAAGCAGTTTTCTTGGCGCACACCCATCTTATTTTGTTGCCACTCATCCCTTCCCTGCAATACCGAAACTTGCCGATTATGACGATAGGATTTCCACGAGGAGAAACGCCCATAAATGGCCGAATAGCTGAAAATGTAATGTCTCGTTTTAATATCACATTATACACTGAACAGTGAACACTGACACGAAAAATATTTTCTGTTACAACATTTATACTACTTGAATGCTTTTGGGGTTGGTTTTTGAAGAAAAATTGCCTATTTTTAACCTTGGCTACTTAGTAAACAGAAACAGAACTCGCGCTACATTTTAAAAGCTTCCTTTATTATATATCGCAGAAGACTTGATGGATATGGTTGACTGGTAGAGAATGCCATTTGGTGTCCACCATTTGTACGTAATTATAATTTGTGCAATAAAGTTTTTAAATAAATAAATAAAAATCGTGGAAAGAATGAAACGTTGGAACAAATAGGAAGGATTTGATGGACTCAAAACTAAACTTTATGCGCAGGTTTCACTTAGTTAAATATAAAAGAATCTCCAGCAGTAGGTACACCTACTTGACAATACTTGGCTTTATCCATACTAATATTATAAATGCGAATGTTTGGATGTGAGTTTGTGAATTTGTGAGTTTGTGAGGATGTTTGTTACTCAATCACGCAAAATCTACTGGACGGATTTCGATGAAATTTGGTACAGAGGTACATAATGACCTGGAATAGCACATAGGCTACTTTTTATCCCGGGAAAAAGCACTGTTCCCGTGGGAAATTCACGCGGGCGAAGCCGCGGGCAAAAGCTAGTAATGAATAAAACTGTTAATAAATAATGAATTACTTAGGTACAATTAAAAAAAAAAAATGTGATAAAAATATAATTTATTTAAGCTGATATTCTTCTTATGTCAATAACTGTAAATATAAAAAACCAGGATAAGTTAGTGGTTGTGCTCATTTTTGATCTTCTCAACTCCCCAATCGAAAGTGACCACGGAGACCTTACAGCCCTTTCGGGTCTGGCCGCAGCGCCAGTGTCTCTTCGAGCCCTTTTCGTGCTTCAAATGGAACTTATAATCTCCTAGCATCAGCATAGGCTTGCCTGTATACGTTTGCAAATATACTGGACCTGAAAAATACTTGCCTTTGTCACAATTACTTTTAACAGACTTTAAAAGTAAATGTGAAAAATGAAAAAAAAATGTTCATAATTCTATAGGCATTATTTTTATAATTCAAATTAGAAGTTACAAAATAATATCATAATTATACAATGAAATATAAAAAATAACCTCTTCCTCTTTTTGGAAGTCGGTTAAAAATAAATAGGCCAAGTGCGTTTAATATTTAATGTTAACGTTTTAATTAATGTAGATATTGTAGGTCCTCACAGTCTCAAACTTTCCTGTATTTACTATTTAATCGTGGACAGTATTGTAGACGTACAATTAAAAATCATTTTAAGTAAATTATAATCTAGACTAAGCTGAATATTGTACTATTGTTAAATGTTTTTTTTTTTTTTTTCAAATAAACGAAAAAAATAAGCATGTGTTTATACCATCTTATTATTGAGATATGACAATTGAGAGATGATGTGGCTCAAAACAAGTAAATGTACATAATGGGACATTGCACGCCTTGCAGTACATAGATGTGCGATTTTTCATCCCGAAACTCGCTACTAACAAAAATGATAAATAAAATTCGTTTGTTTTTTATTTTGCAATCATGGACATAGGATATGTGGACAATGGCTGCTCTGAAGTTTTCTCCGAATACAAACAAACTTAATATCTATACATATAATAAAACAGTAAAAATATTTTGTCTGTACATTTAGTATTTTTGACTGAAATGGATAGAGGGACACTAAAAAAGAATAATAGAAAGCAAAAAACATTTTTTGGAATTTCTTGTCTGTCTGTCTGTCTGTCTGTCTGTCTGTCTGTATGTATGTACGCGTTTCACGTAAAAACTACTGGACGGATTTGAATGAAACTTTTTTTGTTGTATAGCTATTAAGCCTGGGCAACATATAGGCTATAATTGATTTTGAAAACTGGAACACCTGATGAAGAACCTTAACAGAACAGCTAAACTATAAGAAATATGGAAATGGTCCCTTAGCAAAAGTTTATCAATCTGACGAGCATTTTCTATTGACGTATTAAAATCGAAGATCAGGATCATCGGATGAAGAATTTCAAGAGACCAGCTACACTATTACATATATGAAAATGGCGCCTTAGCAAAAGTCGTTCAACCTGATGAGCATTTTCTGCTGACGTATAAAAATTGAAGATTATGGAACATCTGATGAAGAACTCCAAGAGACCAGCTACTCTATAGAATATATGGAAATGAGGCCTTAGCAAAAGTCGTTTAACCTGATGAGCATTTTCCACTGACGTAGGTATAAATAGACAGGACACGGGACAGGACAAAGAGGGACTCGGGGTGGGTGTGGTGGTACACGGGAAATTGTAGATAAGGAGCAGACGAAGGAATGAAATATCCCTTTTGATTCATTTTAACACCGCGACTGAACTACCAGTACCTAATATATTCCCGCGGGACACGGGATAACCAAATGGCTGAAGTTTTGAGTACTGGAGATTTTTCATCTAAGTTAAACTCACGCGGGCAAAGCCGCGGGTCACAGCTAGTAGCAAATATTTATACAATTTTAATATGGTAATTCTTCATTCAATGATTATGCTGATTCTTTATTCCGAGTAATCGATCGTGTATCATCGTAACGCTGACACGGCATCCCTTCCACGCCTGCGAGCAAGCAAAAGACTTCCGGGCACCGTGGTCGTTCTTCAGATGGAATTTGTGGTTGCCTATCATGATGAGAGGCTTGCCAGAAGCCGTTTTAAAAAACTTGACTGAAAAGAAGACGAGACAAATTACTCTCTTATCCTGTGCTTCATGTGCTATGCTGAGAACAATCATCTCTGTATGAAATTTAAAAAAAAAATGTAATAGGAGATATTTTTGAGATTTTTTTATTCTATTTTTTTTAATTTTACTTGTCTTTATTTTTGTAGCGCCTCACGTTAAACCCATTGAATAATGTTCGATGTGGTTACCATTGTATTTCCGAAGGCAGGTAATAAGGATTTCACAATGGTTGATCTATGGCCTGAAAGTCTCTAGCGCAGATTTACGTACAATGCCACTTAGAACCTGAGATATTAACTAAGTATAGTAAAATTAATCTAAGAGGACAAGTCGTAGTCAATAATTACGTCATAAATAACTAAACCAGTAATGAATATTGTTCTTTATAATATTCCAATTAACATTCTCTTCTCTTCTCTCAGTCGAAAGACGTCCACTGCTGGACAAAGGCCTCCCCCAAGGATTTCCACAACGACCGGTCCTGCGCTGCCCGCATCCATGCGCATCCCGCGACCTTCACCAGGTCGTCGGTCCACCGAGTGGGAGGCCTGCCAACACTACGTTTTCCGGTTCGTGGTCGCCACTCGAGAACTTTTCTGCCCCAACGGCTATCTGTTCTACGAGCTATGTGCCCCGCCCACTGCTACTTAAGTTTCGCGATTTTGCGGGCTATGTCAATTAACATTAATACAAGTAATTAGATAGTATCCAGATTACTACGGTAAAAAAAAACTGTAACTAGGGTTGTCGATAAAAAAAGCTTAATAATGCGTATGTTCATTCTTGATGACGAGAACATCGTTCTCGAAAGTCGTGATGGTGACGCGACAGCCCTTACCACTCTGGTTGCAGGCCCAGTACCTGCGAGGACCTGTAGAGCGGATTATGTTGAACCTGAACTGGCCTATCTCCAGTAGGGGCCTTCCAGCCTTCGTCGTGAGGAACTGTGGAGTGACTAGAAAAGGATAAGAGATAATGTTAAAAGATCTTGCTGTTAAATTTGAAAGTATCAACGACAAAACAACAACAGACACAACTACAGAACGACAGACAACAACAGAGCAACGGCAGAGCGATCAGCGTCGCCAAATACTGGTCTAAGCTAATTTGATAGCTATTACGACTCGACAAGAAGTAACTTTGAAAGTGACTAAAAACATCTTTACCATAATGTAAAAATTAGATTCTTGACTTCACGTAGCGTATGTTGTCCGAGATAACGTAAATATTCTAAAGATACCTCACACAATTACATCTGGTGTTACATACATGAACCTTAACAATTTTAGATTGTCGTGTAAAATTAAACCGCATGAATTAAAACCTTTTATTTTGACGGTTTTTGATGGTTAAAAATCTTTTATTTTAGGTAATAGTGTAAACAAGTAATACAGTTTATCGGTAACTGAATCGATAATATTTGATACAGGTTATTAATAATCCATGAATTGGTATTTGTAACGACTTCTTTCTTAAATATTTTTAATGGCTAAATTTTGGTTCCAGCCCGTTGGCAGCAAAATTTGGTTTGGCCCTCAATCCGCCACGCTCTCGGCCGCGACGCTGACAATTCATATTCTTCTTTTTTACTTTGGAGCTTATCATCCAAATTCTGTCATCTGTCTTCTCAATGATTGTGAACTCCCTTGATATAATATTACAGCTTCGTCCTGGGTGACCACCACGACTTGGCAGGATCCTCTAGACTTCCCCACTTTCACGCACTGCCATTTTACTCGGCCGCCGACGTATTCATACGACTTTCGGTACTTACAACGCCCTTGGTTCAGAACTGTATTCCCTAGTTTTGATTTGTGGAAACTGAAACCTAAGTATGGAAATTGTATAATAAGACACAATAGGGACTTTATATAACTTACTAGCTTTTGCCCGCGGCTTCGCCCGCGTGAATTTCCCACGGGAACAGTGCTTTTTCCCGGGATAAAAAGTAGCCTATGTGCTATTCCAGGTCATTATCTACCTCTGTACCAAATTTCATCGAAATCCGTCCAGTAGATTTTGCGTGATTGAGTAACAAACATCCTCACAAACTCACAAATTCACAAACTCACAAATTCACAAACTCACATCCAAACTTTCGCATTTATAATATTAGTATGGATAATAAGACACGATTGGACTCCGTCACCATTTTTTCTGATGAAAGTAATAATAAGTGACAATATATTTGTTTTTGTGCCAAAGCCTCAAAGGTTAAATCTTTACGTTAGTAGCCAAAAGCCTATTAAAACAAAACAAAAACAATTTATTCATAACACAAGAATATCATCCCATACTCAGCGTCCTAGTTGAGCGACAGAACGCGGCGCGACGACGCGTTGAGATGCTGTGCTACAAAATAATACATGTATTACTCGCGACAACGCCGACAACATAAGCCACAAGTTGAACTAGATATTTACGCATCGTGTCGCGCTGCCTTGCTGCTTTTAACGCTCACCTAGGACAACCGGTTGGTTATTATGAACTACCTATTAAATATTTTAATCCTTTAACAACAAATATGCTAAACTCTATTCAGCTTTTAGCGGAAACCCGCATGAATGTTTGCAGATTAATAAAATATCAATGTTTTTTTTTTATTTTTGGCAAGTGATTATGATAGTTTTTTACATTGCAGATTTGATTGTCTATGATTTGGACGGAGGCTATGCAGGGCTGCCTGTAATTGCTCTTGCTACTTTGCGAGCAGAACCAGGTGACCTTGGCCCCGTTGGCCTTGTTGTTCTTGTAGTAGCGATATCTGCCCAGATTCAGGACCAACCCCCCGCGCCGCAATACGCTAAACTTTATCTCTGAGGAAGAAATCTGTTTTTACTATTTATATATTCTTATATTATTTTTTTATAACATAGGGTGGCGAACGAGCAAATGGGTCACCCGATGGTAAGTAATCACTGCTGCACATGGACTACGGAAATACCAGAGGTATCACAGGAGTGTTGCCTGCCTTTTAAGACGTAGACTCGTTACTCTCGTTCCTCTCGGTACTCCAAACATTTATCCAAATGCCCAAAATATATGACACGGAAATAAATTAAACAAATATAAGAAAAATAAACCGTTTCATTAAGTTAATGGTTTAATTTAAAATGTTGCTTGCTAAAAAATAATTTAAATAAAATTGTAGAAACAAGTATCATTATTGCATGAACAATTAAATAAAAACAATTGTCAATACAGTATTTACAACAAAACTCAATTTGATTCTCAGACTTAAGTAACCTTATGATTGCTAGTACTTTTTCGTTTCATGGGTATGGTTTTCATTTACTCTGATGATAGAGCCATCTAAAGTAGTGATACTGGCTGGACAGGTATAGGTTTTCCTCGATCGACAACACCACGTGATTTTCTTTCCTTTAGGCTTGCAAGTTTGTACGTATTGATAAGAACCAACCATCAAAACTGGGCCCCCGCGACGGGACGTAGAGTATCTCACTGAAATACCATAATTATTAGATACATAAGCCAGTACATTAACTTTAATATATACAAATCCGCAAAATATCCGGATGCAATCAAGCTCGTAATCTTGCAATCGATTTTTTAAACAAAATACCAGACAAAATCATTAAAATCACTAGAACGACCATCGGGATCACCAAGCCTTGTTTTCTTTGAAAAATAACTTTTCTGCGTTATCAATACTTAGAATAAAATGCATAGTTAGAGCCAAATAGATTATGATGGCAATGACTAAACTGGTGCAAAACAAGCTGAAAGAAAGACTACAAATTCGCTCTCTCACTTTTTGGCTCAGTACCTTAAAACTCTGCATGAAGAAGCATGCTTCACCATGCATCTGCAAGAGTGTCACCATGGCATAAAAGGTAAGAAGAGCACAAAAGCCCAATTTAAATAAAGACTAGTAATAATGGCTAGTAATTATGACAATGATTATGTTTGTTTTATATATTTAATAGATTATGAAAGTGGTATGACATGTCTTGGTACAATAGTAGCATAAATCCAGACAAATCAAAATCCTGCACTATCGCTAATATTGCAGCTAACAGCTAAGAGCCGTCGACAACACGTCGGTCCCAATTAAAAGAGTCGGATCTGTAAAATTGCCATTTTCATTTTATTGCGCCAATCCTTTAAAAAACGCCATTATTTTATTACTACATTCACAGTTTTTAATTTTTGCTTTAATTTTCCGAAATATTAAAATTAACAAAGACATATCTTCTACAGTATCCGTTTAATATTGTCGGAAGAAACGTTGCGACAGTATTAGCGGGGCGTTGGGAGGGGGCGAACGGTCGGTAGTGCCAGTACCCGCTATGTTGCACGGACAGATGATCAATTCGCGCGCTCCTCGCTTAAATTATTAAAAACTAACGTTTGCTGCGTTACACTCACTATGGCAAGTAGGTAACCGATCGAAAAGGTTTATACAATCAGTTTTGCATTCCAATACTGATAATAATCCACGAAAAAAGAGGAAAGTACGAGATGGCATTAATTCAAATCACAACGATTTTTGCAAAGGGAGAGGTTACATTGTTATCTATGTAAAGTTCTATTGAAAATAGCGTGTTTTTACGTTATGTTATGAAATAATATACAAATAGTATTTCTCTTCAATGTTTGCGTATAAAGATTTGTATGTCCCTGTTAAAATGTCGGATGTGGTAGTTCCGACGTTTTTTTACGGAAATACCTTAAGTACTATTGTCATAAGTAACATATCCTACATTTTTTTACGAATATACATTTTTCTTTATATGTCGTAAGTAACACATCCGACATTTTTGCATGGAAATAAAATTAATGCTAATGTCGTAAGTAACACTTCCGACAGTTTTAAAGGGATCTTGAATAGTGTGTTTTGTTTTAAGTGGCATTACCGGCAGTTTTTATAGAAAAAAATGGCATTATTTCCTGTTTGAAGTATCTTTAATTTGCCACAATTGCCTTGTAAAATAATATTTTTTAATATATATTTTTCTTTTTAGATGCACCTGAATTCCCTATACTAAAAAAATAGAGGATGAGTTGGTACAACTGCAAGATTTATTGGGAGATGTATTTAATGATGAAAATGAATATCATTATGATACCTTAATAGATGAACAAGACATTGTTCATCATATCCTCCCTGACGTGTCCGTACACTGAGAATCTTGTAATCTCCGTAGATAGGAACGGATATGACTAGCAAAACCAAACTTGGTTTTGAAGATCCGGTTGCATGGCGCACAGTGCAACTGACATAGGTTGTTGTATGTATACGTGTAGGAAGGCTTGAGACGGGTTTTTCGTAGAAGGCCTCTTTGACAGAGCTGCGCCGTGCTTGCCTCTGCCTCGCAAGCTCTTCCCAACGTTCTGTTGGAATCTCACATGCAGCAAGGTGACGTTTTAGGACATCTTTGTAACGCAAGTATTGACCTCCAGCTTTGCGTTTGCCTTTATGCAGCTCTTAATAGAAAACATACTTGGGCAGCCTAGAGTCGTCCATGCGTACTAGATGTCCACACTATCTTAATTATCCCTGAATAAGCAGAGATTCTATACCCATCATTTAAGTCTTCTGTAGGATAGTAGTGTGTGGAATTCAATCCTGCCACTTAACTCGAAGAACTGAGCGCAAGCACCGCATATGAAAGGCGTCAAGATGTTTTATGTCATCTTTGTACAGACACCAAGTCTCGGTAGCATACAGCAATATAGGTAGTATTATCGCCCTATACACAACCATCTTTGTGTGCAGTTTTAAGTCATGTGAATTCCTAACACGAGATCGTAGTTTTCCAAAAGCCGATGCAGCCCTAGCAATGCGTGAAGGAATTTCAGTCTCAAGACGATTATCGTTACGTATATAACTGCCCAGATAACCGAAGGATGTGCTTCCTCCAAGGCCTTACCACCTAGGTATATTGGTGTATCATTACTGACAGTACCACGGGCCAGCTGTTTGAGCACTTGAGTTTTAGAAACGCTTATAACCAAGCCAAACTTTTTACACGACCCATTCAGGTGGTCCAAGAACGACTGCAAACTGCTAGCATCATCGGCCATTAAGCAGACATCGTCTGCATAAAGTATGTCTAAGACAGTTAAATCCAGTACCTTTCGTTTTGATTTAAAACGGGATATGTCAAACACGGTCTTACCTGTTCTTACGTCAAGGTGAATTCGTCCACTGTGATTAGAGGCGTCCCCCAGGACAGCAGCAAAATAAATAGCAAATAGGGTAGGAGCCATCACACAGCCTTGCTTCACGCAACTGGTAACTGGAAAACGCTCTGTAAAGTCGTGTCATGTTGGACTCTGGCCATCATGCCGTCATGAAATTGCTGGATCAGAGTAACAAACTTTGCAGGACAGCCTTTTCAAGAACAATCCAAAGGGCAGATCTCGGTACACGGTCGAATGCTTTCTCCAGGTTAACGAAGCACATATTTAAATCTCGATGTTGCTCTTTTCTCCTGTAACTTTTTTACAACAAAGATAGCGTCAACCGTCCCCCTGACAGACCTAAAACCGAGTCTGCGATTTATAATATGCGCCAGAACCTTTCCAGCTGCGCTTAGCAAAGCAATACCTCTGTAAGATTCACAGTCGGAGAATCACCTTTTCCCTTGTACAATTTGCAGATGGAGGTATCTTTCCAGTCCTGGGGTACAACCCCAGACTCCCATATCCGCAAAATAAACTCGTAGAGACTGTTCTTGACGCTCTCACCACCTTACTTAAAGTGTTCCTCAGGGGTCCCGAAGCTTTCCCATTCTTTAGTCGGCTAACAGCTTGAAAAAATTCTTCATAAGATGGAGGATTGTCCAGCTCTATAGATATAGGTAAAGATGGAAGAGAACTAATGTACTGAAGATCAACATCCTGACTAGGATTTAAGACCTCACTGAAATGCTCAGCCCATCTATTCAGTACTTCAGCATGCACCACAAGTCGTCGTGATTTGTCACTGCTGTATATGAGACAAATATTTTTGAACTGTGGACCAAAAATAGTTTAGAGACTATCAAAGAAACCCCCAATTTGCTTACTGTCTGCCAGATTTTGCAGTTCTACTGACAAAAAAGAACACGACTACTAAAAAAGAAGTGTGCAATGAGTATATTTTTTAACTTTGTATGTTTTTATAGTAACTATATTTAGTCGTTTCTAAATAAACAGGGTCTAACAAAATATACTGAAACTATTTTAAGATATAATTCAGTTCATGATACTAAACAACTTTCTCCAAGAAACTTATATCGCAATATGAAAAATAATTTTGGCATCCCATACAGGTTGACCGATCAGCTGATTCGAGTTTATAGTTATTAACAACACATACGACAAGCGAAAGTGACGTACGACCAGAAAAATCAGTCGCATGTGGCACTTTCGACAAATTGCAGTGATTCGAGTCCAGACAAAACAATCGGAAGTGGCTCTTCCGACAAACGACTGTGACACGTGTCCAGGCAAAACAGTCGTATGTGGTACATCCTACAGATAGTATTTGTTAGGTATCGGTTAAAAACGTAGCAACTGTCATTTCTGCTATTTCTAGTGTTAAATTTCTATATCTGTTCATACACATTTTAAGGGTAAATAAAGATAATAAAATATTCTAAATTTCACAACAATATTCCACAAAATGACAAAGTTATACACAAAAACTTATTTGGCAAACTTTGATCGTCTTTCCTGTAAACTAGTCATTTCGCAGATCCGACTATGTTAATTGGGACCGTCGAACAGTTCGGCTGTTCCAGTCTAACATTCCACCATGAACTCTATCTTCAGACATGATGGACCGACCAGAGAGAGAATACTTTTTCTCTCCATGACTATGATTTTCACTTTTTTTTACAATAACGCTATGTTGGCTAATGACATATCGCTGCTTAAAAACTAAAGGGACTGTTGGATTTGAGAACAAACAACTTAATTATTTATTAAACTTGGTTTATTGCAATGCAAAAATAGTAACAACGAAGCGAACATGGAATGAAGTGACAGCTGACAGATATAAAGGCGGCAAAACTACATAGGGTGCGTTTCGTTACACCAAATAAATAATGGGGTTGCGTTCAACACTTAATCTTAACATCCTCCCCTGAACGCAATCCCATTGCAGTTATACAAAACAAATGCTTATCTAAAGTTGTACCCTTAGTAAGAATATCAGCTACCATTTTCTGACCACTACAATAACAAAATTTTACATTACACTTTAGTACATGTTCTTTAAGAAAATGGTATCTTAATCAATGTGCTTAGACCGTGGTAAATAACAATCATTTGAAGTGAGCTTGATAGCGCTTTGGTTATCACAGTAGACCAAAACAGTGTTAGATTGCTGCTGTCCGAGCTCTATATGCAATTGCCTCAGCCATAGCGCCTCTTGAGTAGCTGACGCCATCGACATGTATTCGGCTTCTGCCGTTGACAAAGCCACAGTTTGCTGTTTACGTGAACTCCATGATATAGCTCCACCTTGAAACAGAAATATGTTACCCGAGCAAGATCGTCTCGTAGCGATGTCTCCTGCCCAGTCAGCATCACAGTATCCAGTTATATCAACATCCTGACCTTTTGTATATGTCAGTTTAAGATCTTTTGTTCCTTGTAAGTATCTTAATATTCGCTTAACTGCTGTCCAGTGCTCCATCTTAGGTTCTTTATTGAATCGACTGAGCATATTAACTGAATAAGATATATCTGGTCTTGTGCACATCGCCAGATATAACAAAGATCCTATAGCTTGCTGGTATGGACAGTCATGCAGAACATCTTCATTTTCATTAAATTTTAATCCAACTTCTATTGGTGTCTTTGCCGCTTTACAGTTTGACATATCAAATCTTACGAGTATTTGCTTTATATAAGCTTCCTGATCTAACATTACTTTGTTTTCTCCTCTTGTTATATTTAAGCCAACACACTGGCTAGCTTTTCCTAAATCTTTCATCTCAAAATGAAACATCAGTTTTTCTTTCAACATATCTTTCACCTTTTGTTGAGAAGTGAATATTATTAAATCATCAACCCAGACAGCTATGTAGGTATTTTTATCAGCATTATAATATACACATGGGTCTGTTTTTGATTGAATCATTCCTATTTCATGTAAAACATTTTTCAATTTAATATTCCAGAGCCTACTAGCCTGTTTCAGCCCATAAATAGATTTATGTAAATGACAGACCTGGTTTCCATCCTCGTACATTTCTGGCTGCCTCATATAAATATCAGTATCAATCTCTCCTTGTAGAAATGCAGATACAGCATCCATCTGATCTATTTCAAAGCTGAACTTAGCTGCTAGAGCAAATAAATAACGCAAAGTAGTATACCTTGCCACCGGTGAGTAGATCTCTTCGTAATCAGTACCCTTTCTTTGTGCATAGCCCTTTATCACCATTCTTGCTTTAAAACGTATGACATTGCCCTTCTAATCTCGCTTAGTTTTAAATACCCACTTGCAAGGTAAATCCTGCTTGCCAGGGGGTAAATCTGTAAGACTCCACGTTTTATTCTTAATCAGAGAATTATATTCTTCATCCATAGCTTGTTTCCACTCTGAAGCTTGCGGGGATGATAATGCTTCACTTACTGTCTCTGGTTCTGAAAAATCTGTAAACATACAGAACAAGCTATTTTCATTGTTCTTATCGGGTATATTCACCTTCGTACGTGGTCTCAATGTCATCTTCGACCGAATGTTTTGTGTCAGTTCAGGCGAAGAAAGCTTATCAACATCACTTGATTCTGGTTCATAGAATGATCCATCATCCGAGTCAGGGCTTTCATAAATGTCATTACCAGGAGGTGAAGGTAATACAGACTCTGTTGAATCATCTTGCAACTGCACAGGGTCTGAAGCTGCACTCTCATCCTGCGATGAATTTTCACCGGTGACAGGTACTGAAATATTATTATTGGGCATATTAGAAGAATACTTTTCTATAAAAACGACATCTCTGCTTTTTAGTATTTTATGAGTCTTTGGGTCAAATAGTCTGTAGCCCTTAGTATAATCGCAATAACCTACAAATATCATTTTAACGGACCATTTTTGGCACTTTTCCTTTGGAACATGCACCATAGCATCAGAGCCAAAAATTCTCATGTGAGACAAATTAGGTTTCTTTCCCATCCACAATTCATAAGGTGTTCTACCTCCCAGTGACTTGGTGGGAGAACGATTAATGACATAAGCAGCTGTAGCTATAGCTTCGGCCCATAAACGCTTCTCTGATCCAGCATAAAATAACATGCAGCGTGCCCGCTCAACTAAAGTTCTGTTCATCCTCTCAGCCAGCCCGTTTTGCTGAGGGGTATATGGAGTGGTGGTTTGGTGAGTTATACCACAACTGGCAAGGTACTTATCAAATTTACTGCTACAATACTCTAGGCCATTATCTGTCCTCAGAATTTGTATTTTCAAATCGAGGCTATTCTCAACTTTCTTTTGGAAATCAATAAATACTTCTAAGACACTTGACTTATCTTTCAAAAAATAGACATGTACCAATCTGGTGAAATCATCTATGAAAGTAATAAAATATTTCATACCTCCGTATGACACATTTTCCATCATTCCACAAAGATCTGAATGTATTACTTGTAGCGGCTGAGTAGCTCTGGTGCCAGCATTTTTAAATGGTTGCCTGGTTTGTTTACCTTCCAAACAGTGAACACATGTGGGGATGTTGAGGTCTCCCCGAGTCAGCTTAGCACCTTCTGTACAACTGGGCAGCTTCTTTACATCTAAAACATTTAAATGTGCCATACGCAAATGCCATAAGTAAGTATCATTAAAAACCTCAGTATCAGATGTCAAGTGAGCAATCTCTGAACTACATTTTGCTTGTAATATATATAAATTCTTTCTTAACATTGCTGTACAGAGTAATTTAGCATTTTTATCATAAATAGCACAACCTTCAATATTGAAACTAACTTTATAACCTGCTTTGACTATAGTACTAACTGAAAGCAGATTGGCTGCTAAGCCCGGGACATATAAAACATTTTGTACCTGAATCTTGCCCTGTGGTAGTTCAATATCAACACTACCAACTCCTTTCACTGAAAGTGGTTCTTTATTAGCCACTGTAATTTTCTTCACTGTTGGCTCCTTAACATTGTATAGCCAGTCCTTCCTACACGTCATATGCAAAGATGCTCCGCTGTCTACAAACCAATTTGAATTTTCTTCATCAGTGGAAGCAGAAAAAGCTGCAACAAAACTGGAAGATTCTGTCTTCTTTTCTTCAGCCTTCTTTTCTTCTTTCTGTTGAGCTTTCTTCGGAGACTTACAGAATTTTGCATAGTGTCCAATGCGATTACAATTGTAACAACGGGGTCTAAATGGCTTTCCTGTCTTCTGAACAACATTTGATGTGTTTTTCTTTGACTTTGTGTATAAAGCCGAACTAGCAGTTTCTGATTTGACCTCTTGTAACAACTTTGTCTTCACTAAATCAGCACTTATGTTGGCTCCCGAACTCTCCAGGCCCATTATCATAGGTTGGTATGCTTCTGGAAGTCCTGACAACATTAGTGTTCCCAACCACTCATCATTGACTTCGAACCCGATATTTCGCAGCTTGTGCGCTGTGGTCATGATTTTGCTAACATATTCTTCAATATTATTTGAGCTTTCCAGGGATGTGTTCACAAGATCCCTCAGTAGACCAACTTTGCGGGTCAATCCATTGTCGTCAAAAGATTTTTGCAGGCTTTTCCACACCTGCTTTGCTGTAGTGCACTCTTGAATGTGCACATATATCTGGGGATCCATAAGTAAAATTAACTTTGCTTTGGCTTTAACGTCTTTGACTGCATCGACCGGTTTTCCCTCCTCGCCTTGTTCAATACATTGCCATAGCCCTTCATGCTCCAGATACGTTTTCATGCTAAACTTCCAAGTCGCAAAGTTGTCGCGACCGGTGAGCTTATCTATTTGAAACATATTTGAGCCCATCTTGATGAATCTCTTCTGACCTCGTTTTAACCTCAAAACTATTTTGCCGGTTGCCGGTAAACCTCGATGTCCTCGACTCAATTATAAACAGTGTTCTCTCTTCTGCCAACTACGCTCTGCTACCATGTTGGATTTGAGAACAAACAACTTAATTATTTATTAAACTTGGTTTATTGCAATGCAAAAATAGTAACAACGAAGCGAACATGGAATGAAGTGACAGCTGACAGATATAAAGGCGGCAAAACTACATAGGGTGCGTTTCGTTACACCAAATAAATAATGGGGTTGCGTTCAACACTTAATCTTAACAGGGACACATCTCACAATTTGTGATTTTTCAGGAGAGCACGTTAAAAAATTTCATTTCATTTTTTGTTTATTTTTTCGCACTCTTACGTTCAATCTTTTTGTATCATATATCGTTTGATGCGTATTTTAATTCTCTACCACTCGTATATTTTAACATTGTCGTATCTATTACCTATACATTACTAGCAGCACATAAGTCCCTTTAGCATATAAAATATTTCTAACAAGTAAGTTAACATTTTGAATAAAAGGCCACAAGTAGAATCATAAAAATAATTTTTGACTAAAATTAAGCACCACATGCTGGTTGAGTAACTTAATGTTACAATAAAAAAATGAACATAAAAAAGCCTTTCTTTTGCACATTTCCATTATCATAATCAATAAAAAATAACAAAAATTTTGTGTTTGGACACCATACAAAACAAGTAAATAACAATAAAATAATCCGTTCTCTCACAACAAACATTCTCTCAAAACAAAATTCTTCCATTACTGAGTGCTGATGAATGACTGACAGACAATGCACAGCCAAAACTTCTGGCATGTAAACCTACATGCCAAATTCAGCTTCCTTGAGATAGTGTACGTGAGCACTAAGAGAAAATTTCCCGAAATTCTTATGGAATGGGAAAACAGGATTTATACAAGCCGTGGGCACAAATTGTGTTATAGGTTGTGAAATTACCTTATACGGTATATTTATATTGACCCTGGGTTGGCTATCAAATACTGACAGAATAATCTGAAAACAGTCGATGCCTGCTGGCTGGCTAGCTATGCATTATGATTGCTTGACCGGCTGGGTTTCTCCATATCAATTTGCTTGAAAAAACAGAAGAAATACCTATCCAATCCAATCAATATAAAATCCAATTGTGTTTTTGAATCAAACTTTTAAATCTAGCCAAATCAGTGTTATAATTAAATGTGAAAGTTGCATAATAAAGCAAAGTAATTATTTAAAAACATCAATCCCAAACTGTATCTAAACTTCGCAAGCACAGTAATATTTCGAGTAAAACAGTCGTTTCACTAAAAAAATAAACAATAATAACATATTGGGACTTTTTTTTATTACTAAAGGGACACTTTTTAAAACATGGCTCCTTAAATCTTAAAAATAATTGAATTCTTACTTGATATTTTTATGCAAAGTGGACGCATTCCTAAAATGTCCCAAATGTGGCCATACTGCCCATAAAATTTTCTCGCAACACAGATAAAATTTTCGCGATGCGAGTCGCAACTAAAAATAAAGCTACTTTGCTCTGAACTTAGTCATCAATGCGTGAAAATGCCAAAAAGGCGCATGCATAAATCCATGATTAAGAGGCCGATTTTGACGGGGGTCTTTGTGTAATATGAAAATAAGGGTTATTTTGGTTTTATTTTTTCAATAAAAGTGATTTTGGAAAATTTTGATTTGTGGCACTTTAGTTTATAAGCAGCGATATGTTTTACAAGATAAGGCTCTTTTAACGACAACACCACCTGATTCTTGATCCGAATTTGGATCCAAAAGGCATCCGGTAATTCTGTACATACTGATATGGGCAAATCACCATAACTTGACCCCCGCGGCTAGACGTAAAGTTACTGAAAATTCAAAACATGTTTATCAATACATTATTTAACATATACGCTAAGTTCCGGATGGATGCTAGCAAGAAAAGAACGTACCTTGTGTTTTTGAGACTAAAACAACCGGATTTTGTGCAGCAACTGATTTGTTTACTACTGATCTTACTTAGTGATACTGGAGATATATTGTACATCAAATTATTTCAATAATATCTTCAAGAAAATGGTCGGCAATTTCCGACATAGTGCATGCAGCACATGAGTGACCCATTAAAATATCCAGAATATCTTCAAGGTCATATTTCAATACATATTAAAATAGAGACAATTTATGTTCGGAACCTGGCGCGATTAAGATGAGTAGAGTATAATGGACGACCAGCGCTTCGCGCTCTGTATGCGATTATATAAAATTCTGATCAAATATATTTTCTTCTAAAACTTTTATTGAAACTTCATATAAGAATACAATATTAGTGGTTGTGTTCGTTTTGTACTCTAACGATAGCCCCGTCTAAGGTCGTAATAGTGGCTGGGCAAGCCTTGTGCCACTTGGAGCAGAGCCACTTAACTTTCCCCTTACTGCGGCTGCCTCGGTAGTACCGATGTCGACCAATGACTAACACAGGATAACCATGCTTGGACGTCGTGTATGTTATTGAAACTGAAAATAAATTGATTGCTCAAAGAGAACTGTGATTGTGTTTCTTATTATTTCTCTAGTTATGTTGGATTTTGATACAATCGAATGATACATGGATGTTTTTATTTGCAAGACGTTTTGTTGTTGTTGTTTCATGGATGTTTTTATCAACAACCAAAACATGCACTCTTAAAACAATAAAATTAAACTAATTAAATTAATTTCTATTTAACGAAAACATACTAAATCAAATATTAAATACACACAACTAAACTATAAATAAATAAACGAAACACAAAAATAATTTACTGAAAGATACAAATTTTAAATAGCATGAGTAATAATAATAAAAATCTTTATTTGTCAACACATAACAACAGGTAAGTATGCTACAACAATACAGGTTTTGCAATAGGTAGAGTTGACGCAGAGATCGATTTCAGACCACTAGATATTAGTCATCGTCATTTAGCTACTAGTTCTCAACGTGCGTAAACTTGACTCCTAAACGCCTGAGTTTAAAAACTTTAGTGATTATGTTGATTATGCGTTCTTATGACAAAATCATTTATGGTGGTGACAGATGCTCGGCAGGAGTTGTACCACTTGCAGCAGAGCCATTGCGCCTTGGGCCCCGAACAGCGGCTGTGGCGGTTGTACCGATGGCGACCTAAGAGGAGCGATCTGCGCCCTCTTCGGTTCGTCGTGAATAATACTAAAATATGATTATGAATTAGTAAAACAATCCTTGGGGGAGGCCTTTGTCCAGCAGTGGACGTCTTTCGGCTGAGAGAGAGAGAGAGAGAGAAAACAATGTAAACGTTAGCAACTTGAAAGAAAATGAAATCCATGTGGGAAAACGGGATAGCAATATTCTCGATTGTACGATAGAGTTCAGCCGGATAGAAATATTCCAGAAGTCCGATGAAGTCCGAGAATTGAGTGTGTATCCTCTGCGGCTCTGGATAAATGAAATAAAGTTCGAGTTTGTTCCATTAAAAGTTATATATAAGCGCGGAAGTTCACAGCTACTCAGTTCATCTTTGGAAGAGCTAGGTGAAAGATCAAAGCGATAGAAGTAAAAAGTTAGTGACTGGAAATAAAAAAAATCTAATTAGCAGATTCAATAGAATTAGTATTTAAGATATAATGAGTTTATTGATCAGGTACGAAAAAAGAAAGGAAAATATAGGTCCCTTAATTTCCTAAAATATTATTATCAAACCCATATCATTAACAGTTCATGGTAATATCATTAGCAACTAATATCCAATTAAACAAGACTTTACTACTACTAATATATATTATTTTGGGACTAGCTCATGTGTGGTTTTTTCTATAATATTTAATTAATTTAAGCATTTATATTTATGTATACTTCGATGCTGGCCTGGAAGGGAAAAAAAACAGAGCAGATTGCAAAATCAATCGAGGGAAAAGGCTTTAAACTGGAGATTCATCCACTCATAGGCAATGGGCTAGCTTATTGATGGAATGGAGATTCAGATAAAATTACAGCATTTTATCTGAATCTCCAATCCATCAATAAGCTATATTCAGCTAAACGTAGCCTTACAGTCTCACGACTCTTGGATCTATTTTCCCCGTAAGGGATTCTATGTATGTTTATTTATATATTATACATATTATTAAAGAAGTAGCATTAGTGACAATGTCCGCCGACCAGAGCGACGATCTGGTTGTCGATGGTGATCAGCTTACAGCGACAGCCGCCATTCCTCCATCTGGCACACCTCCAAACAGAACATTGGGGGGTCACCCGGTGCTGGTTGTACCGGTACCTGCCCAGGGAGATCACCGGGTGACCTCGGAGAGACAATGAGTAGGTCGGAGCTGAAAAGAAAATAAATTTGTCAAGACACAGCACAAAAATGTGTCAATGGGATGAAGTGACATCTTGGATATAATAAAAGTCAAGATAGTCAGTAGGTAGTTTTTTAAAACTTAACGATTAAATGAAGATTAAACAATATTGTGTATCAGCTAATGGAACATTGTGAAATACTTACTCACTATTGTTTATTTGTGAGCCCAGGGTTTGAGATTAACGTCACTTAGGTAATCTCTTTGCTAAATTAGTTATCTAAGCATCATTTTAGTTAGTCCCACGGTTTGGGTTAGGCATTGTTGATTTGTCAAGACTTTGAGTTTCATAAAAAAAATACGGAAGACAGATATCATAAATTACAAATAAACTTCCCTGCTATTTATTAGCAATGGTAGAGTATTTTTATTTCTAAAAGGCAGTCATATTTACTAAAATCGTTGCGTTTATTTTAATCAAAGAAATATTTTAATTATTTATATGGTTTTAAAATATCAATTAATTTTAACTTTCTGTGCTCTTACATAAAATTTCAATGGGTAGGTATGTAAGTTTCTGAACGTAACAATAGCATTGTTAACAGTGACGATGATCGCGCGACAGCCTCGGTCCCACTTAATGCAGCGCCATCTCTTCTTAGGCGCATCCTTCTTGTGCCTGTCTTGGCAGAACCTGTAGTTTCCACACTGGATCAAAGGATTGCCATGCCGAGATGTCGTGAAGATGGCCACTAAAATATATAAAAATAACTTAATTTTTGTGTTGTTTTGGGACACCTTTTTTGAAATATGTCAACTAGTCTTTAATAAATTTCCGGAATTTAATTCTATTTAACACTTAAATATGATTTTAATGGGACAAACACGAACTATATTTTATTTATCCATCACAAGCTGACACCGAAATACTGGCTGCGACCATGGAAGTCTGCAAGGTTCCCAAAAGTCAGCAGATATATATAAATTAAATTAGGTTCGTGCCAAGTCGCAATAAATGTATAGCTATTTTATTATATCAACTGTTATAGTTCTGACCACATTACATCGAATCATTGTTACCTACTTTCTATAAAGCCCGACTTATTTCTATTCCATATTATTACAGAACATCTGCAGAGCTAATATCGTTGTCAAATTACATCACCATGCAATTAGGCGTTCAACAACATCAAATGCAGATCGAATGCATTGCGTACCTGACCCCCTAAGATAGGATTCGGTGAAATAGGGAGGTCAGGTTTTTCTGCATCTAACTGAGTGGAGGGCTCATGCACTGATTGGACAGGAGTGGCGAACTAGAGGAGAGGCCTTTGCCCAGCAGTAGGACATTATAGGCTAATAATAATAAAAAAACTGTACATTGGGTGTACAGTACACCATTACGCGACGCGTCGCTTGCGCGCTTCCTTCGTGTCTCGTGCCGAAGCCTTAGGAGTTACTCAGAGCAAACTGTACTAAATGGTAAAGTAAAATTTAAACGATAAAATATTTGCCTTAATGTATTTAAATATATCATGATCTTTTAATATAAACACAATATGAATGACTAACATATTAGCAAATATTTGGAATCCACACAAATTGAAAATAGAAAGCCGCAAACTACAATTCTTCACACTCACATAATATCACTTATTTCTAATATAATTTACTGTGCATCGAAATATAAAACAAGCTACATACATAATGGATTATTAGTTCAGTGGTTATGTTCGTTTAAACTTTTGATAATGGTGGTCCCGTACGAGGTAAGTGAAACCCGGCAACCTTTGGACCACTTGATGCAGCGCCAGAGTCTCCGGTCCCCGACCTCCTTGGACAATGAGTGCCGGACTCCATTGTATTCCAAATCTGGGTTTCCCCATACAGACTTCTTTAGGACCGCGGTATAAGATCCTGTAGAAGATATATTTGACAGTGATTTGACAATATAATACAGAAATTAATTCGCATGGATCTGATGTTTTACCTGGTAGTGTACTCTCCATGCTTGCTGCCATGAAGTGGATTCCTGTAAGACAAAGAGTTAATTACAAGATAACATTTGCAACGTCAACTACAACTTACTGCTTAGTGTTCTAGTGTTATTATTAGAAGATAAAGATTGAAAAAAAGAAGAAAATATATTATGTTAGGTATTGGAGGAGTAAATTCAATATCAAAAATAAATAAATAGTATACGTCGGTCATAACTATTATATTTCCAAATAGTTGAGCTACGCGGCATCGTTCCAATAGGTATTTAGAAGATAGAAAAATTTTCTTCCTTATGACTATGGATGGCTATTACACAACTTGTATTCCTAGCCACTGAATGGAAGTGGAATATAATACAGAAATTATATGGAAAAGTGGTCCATTTAATGCGTATGGCAAACTTGGTCCAGGTTAACGACGGTGTCTTCCACGGTAATCAGTTTGGCCCGGCAACCCCTGGACCAATTTGTGCACAGCCACCTCTTCCTCTTAGCGGTCTCGTTCCGAACATTCTGGTTCAAACTAAAGCGGTACTTGCCTACCTTGATCATTCTGTTTCCTAGCCTGGAGGTCACAAAAACTGCGTCTGAAACTGATATATTATAATCGAGATAAGAGGCAAATTTAAATGAATATTATTCATATGAGTAAAAAGTATACATTTAAAAAGACTAGTAATATGATACATTTTAATGAAAAAATAAAATCAATAAATAATTCAATATTTATCAGAATATTATTCAGAAACTAATATGTCATTGATGAAAATTTAGAGATGATTGTGGTCGTCGCCAATACTGATGATCTTATCATCAATCGTGATGACATTAGCTTTGCAACCCGTTGATTTCTTAGTGCAGTACCACCTAGCCTTGGGGCCCTTGCACCTGTAGTACTTATTGAATCTGCGGATCCCTAATTGCAGCACAGGCTTGCCGAATCTCGACGTTGAAAACACTGGTGTCATTTCTGAAACGAAAAATACTCATTCAAATGGTGTACCGGAAAAAGCATGGAATGTGCCAGCTGCATCTCTTCTTCTTCATTCTTCATCAAGAGAATGGCCTTTAAACTGGGGATTCTTGTCATAGGCGTTGAGGTAGCAACCTGTTGCTATATCTGAATCTTCATTCCACCAATAAGCCTATTATTCAGCAAAACGTGGCCTTCGAGTCTTACAACTCTTGGTTCTGTCTACTTCGTAAGGAATAAAGACGTGATACTGCATATGTAGGTTTAATAAAACTTGTAAAATCATATAATCAATTATATCAGAAATTCCATCCATCTAAATATCTAATTCTATTCGTGTCACGGGTGTATCCACGGGTCAAAATTACCATGATCATTGGAGCTCAGAAATAAAAACCGTGCACTCTAGCTAAATACTTTCACAAGATTTCGCAAGAAATTTTTTTTATTTTTCGCAAGAAAAATTTGCCTTTGTCAAATACTACAATATTTTCAAATAAAAATATCAAATATTAAAAATTATTGATTTTTATCACAAAGACTTCTAGTATCGGAAGCCAAGATCCTCTTTGGGTCGTCGAGCTATCGAAGTAAGTAATTTTATCACATCTATCACCCACAACTTCACTGTCGTGTATCCTTTGTCTTTTTTAAATCATAGGTCCGTGACAATGCTCCAAGTAGCTCTTCACCACTTCTCCTTCGATGGTAGTCAAGTTTGCCCGGCACTTGGTCTTATACCTGACGGAACACTGCCACCGTATTCTGCCGCCCCTGCTATAATCCTTTGTAAACTTGTGGCCGTTGATGTGTAGCTGCATGTTATTTTTTGATGACATTACCGAAGACATTTCGATGGAAATTCCTGAAATTAAAATAAATGTACAGAGTTATATTTACTTTTTACTTGTTTACCAATTGCAGTTTTTCATTAAAAACTGCATTCACACCGTGTGTTAAGGACCCACCCCCACCCCGTAATAGGATAGGTGGCAGATACTGGGTATAAGGCCGAATAGGCGTACACCTCGCAAAAATAAACGGGACAGATTGTATATCGTCGTAGTAAATGAGAATAATGAAATTGAAAAAAAAATCTACGTCGTTGTCATGATTTGGGTGTAGAAATGATAATCCCTAGTTTGGAAATAAAAAAATCCAAATTAATCAAAATAGCTTTTAATTATTGCTTAGTTACATACAATACCTATATTAACTGCCACTTGTTATATAGGTATCAATTAAACCCGTGACACACAACTACACCTCGTCTTTTTGTAGGTAAGTACTGCATTTGTTTAGTACGAATATGCATTGTACTTATTTCGTATAACTGAACTGACAGACAGAGATCAATCATGTTTATGAATGTCACAAACGGTAATGATTTGTTTCTGGTACGTGGATACCTTAACCTTACAGCCCTGGGTTTGCTTCACACACCGCCATCTTGCCCGCGCGCCGCCATTGTCGGAACACCTGTTAAACCGGTGTCCATCCAACAGAAGCACCATCCCACCACGTTGGGACTTCACGATCACAGCTTCTTGGGATTTATCGAAAGGCTCTAAAATATATATATAAATAAAAATATGTAATAAGATTCCTTTATTTGTGGGATTTTATCCCGTTTGTTCAGATGAATAAGGTGAGAAAACGATTTGTAAATTATTTATTAAACTAAGATTATGATAAAAGATATCAGAACTAAACAAAAACAAAATTATATTTAAACTAAGAATAACTAAAATAACATTCAACTAAATAATTGTGAGTGTTATGTAAGCGTCTTACAATGAAATAAAAAATACATTAAAATAAACTATTACAATATATTTATTTTATTAATTAGGTAGATACTATATAATTGAATATTTCAAGAATGAACTATCATTATAAGGTTAGCATACGTCAGCTTTATTTAATTAGTAGATAGAGCACTATAATCGAGTATCAAAGAATCAATTATGATTATGTTCAGAAAATATCTGAATGATCTCATTGTCTTTAGTGACGACTTTAGCTTTGCATTTCGTGGAGCCTCTGACGCAGTACCAGTGTGTCTTCCACCCAGTGTTGCCAGACTTGTTGAACCGAAAGCAACCCATCTGGATTACGGGTCTGCCATACCGCGATTTTGTGAAGAAAAGCGCATCTTAAATAAAATAAAACTATAAGCTCCCTTCTTCAACATTTAAAAATATCCTAATAATAATATTATAAATGCGTAAGTTTGGATGTGAGTTTGTGAGTCTGTGAGTTTGTGAGGATGTTTGTTACTCAATCACGCAAAATCTACTGGACGGATTTTGGTGAAATTTGGTATACGGGTAGAAAAATACCGGGAATAGCACACATAGGGTACTTTTTATTTCGAAATTCTCACGGGAGCGAAGCCCCGGGGCGTGGCTAGTAATTTATAAATAAAACGTTAAATCACCGATAAAAGTTCCCGATTTTTTATTTATACCATCAATTTACACAATACTACACATATTTTAACTACCCGGCAATGTAGTTATTAAGTCACATTTAAGTTTCGAATGTTATAAAAAACAAATATAACATTCGAATTTAAATTGTTATAAAAAATATTGCATTTCGCCGACCATCCCGCGGGACCGTCAAAAGCGGGATCCAACGTGGATATATGTAATTATGGTGATACATGTAATTTTATAATTCTTTAATGATATAATTTTTACATTCACAAATGGTTATGTTGTCCCTGGATACGTATAAGTTCATCATTTATAGTGGTGATGGTGACTTTGCAGCCGGTGTTCCTGCGACAGCAGCGCCACCTATCCCTGCCGGTGATCCGCGGCAACTGTTCGTTGAACCGATAGTAGCCAACCACCAAAACACGGTTACCCTTCTTCGTTTTCAGAAAATAGTACTCTGAAAGATAACAATTTTGTTAACGACCAAAAAAATCTAGTTGAAAAATAAATCACACTTATAGCAATACATTAACTGGCAAGGGCATAAAGATTTTAGAACAATAAATATCTACTGTATTTTATGGTGTTAGTTTGTTTGTTTATATAAACAACATATACAATATACATACATGACAAGAAAACTTAAAATACAATACAACTGAAAACAAAATTACCTACAACTTATTTAAAAAGAATTATTTATTTATTAATACCATGTTGACATTTTAAGAATTGTTGTGCTCGAAATTGCTTCTCAGGATATTGCCATCGTAAGTGGCAACAAAAGCCTTGCATTTAGTTCTGGTTCTCGTGGTGCACACTCATCGGATCCTATCCCCAATATTGTAGGCCTTCGTGAACCGGTGCCCTTTACACACTAACTGGTTGGTTCCTCGGGGGGTCTTCGTCATCATCACTGTAATTAATAATAAAGATGTTTCTTTTGTTGTTGCGAGTGGTGTAACGCAAATTGGAAATATTGCGCTCTACCTATGTGCAAATATTACTCAAAAAATAGCCAGTATGATTAGTAAAATAGAGATCTATTTTATTAAATAATTGTGCACAAAATGAAGTCGCGGGCACAAACTAGTACTATGTAAATATATGTAGTATTCTATGAATGGTTGTGATCAAAGTTGCTTCTTAGGACATAGCTGTCATAACTGACAACAAACGCTCTGCATTTAGTTCTGAATCTGGTGATGCACTGCCATCGGGTCTTCAGGCCATTATTGTACGCCTTCGTGAACCGATGACCTTTGAACACCAATTGGTTGGTGCCTCGGTCGGTCTTCAATATCCTCACTGCAATTAATAATCCAGGTGTTCTATATAATAATCCAAAAATCGCCAGTATGTTAAGGGGGGTTAGGCGGTCAGCGAAAATTCATATGAAGCGGCTGAGGCGGGGGGGGACGTCCCGGTTGCGCGCCATTCACATTTTTATCAAAAAGTTAATAGTAATGTTTAGTTTTACAAAAATTTAAATCAGTCACGAAATCGAAAAGGTAAAATACCTTTGTGTTGGTGATTTTAAAACATTTTTTATTATAAAACACGGATGTTATCTGTATTCATATGAAATTTTAGAGGTAACTTCAGGATTTTTTTCTATTGAGCAAAATTTTTCCCATCGTGTTTTGGAAACAGTCCTCCCTTTAAACATACGTTCTACAATACATATCAGAAATTTCAGGGCGAAAACTCTTCAATTCTTTAAACAGCAGCTTATAGAAAACAGCCAATATTGCCGTTTTCACTAACTGAGAGCCTTTAAGTCTATCTATCAGTATCTATAAGTAGGATACGCATATATGTTTATTTTATTAACTAAGATAAATAGTTGATAGACTAAGGACGAAAAGCAGAAATCTTTCTAATTGTTTAAAAATCTATAAAACATGATTTTTAATTCGTGTGCTATGTTTTTTTATTTATTTATGTATTTAAACTTTATTAACCAAAATTGGTTTAAAGGGAGGACTTACGATTATAGATCATATCTATTGGTCGTTATTTTTTTTTTGTTGAGAAATAAGACTCTAATCTTTTCAATATAAGTATTTTATTTAGGAGCTGGCTATAAAGTAACAAATTACCAGAACGCAATGGATTATTTATTTTGTCGAAACCCAAACCATCACAGTCACAATAAAAATATTTTGTCTGTACATTTAGTATTTTTGACTGAAATGGATAGAGGGACACTTAAAAAGAATAATAGAAAGCAAAAAATTTTTTTTTAATTTCTTGTCTGTCTGTCTGTATGTATGTACGCGTTTCACGCAAAAACTACTGGACGGATTTGAATGAAACTTTTTTTGTTGTATAGCTCTAGTAAGTCTGGTCAACATGTAGGCTATAATAGATTTTGAAAACTGGAACACCTGATGAAGAAGCTTAACAGAACAGCTAAACTATAAGAAATATGAAAATAGCGCCTTATCAAAAGTCGTTCAACCTGATGAGCATTTTCTGCTGACGTATAAAAATTTTAGATCTTCAAAAATCTAATGAAGAACTCCAAAAGACCAGCTACTCTATAAAATGAATGGAAATGGCGCCTTAGCAAAAGTCGTTCAACCTGATGAGCATTTTCTGTTGACGTATAAATATTGAAGATTTGGAACATCTGTTCCCATTCATCAACATATATTCCCGCGGGACACTAGATAACCAAATGGCGGCAATATTGAGTACTGGAGTTTAGTACTGTTAATAAATAAACAAACAAACAAACTCACTTTCGCATTTATGTATAATATTAGTTAGGATAAGGTATTATCATGACAATGTTCCAAAAAGCTCTTCACTAATACTCCATCGATGGTAATGAGGAAGGCCTTGCACTTGGTCCTCTTCCTGGCAGAACACTGCCACCGTGTTCTGTCGCTCTGGCAATAATTCCTCGTAAACTTGTAGCCGTTGACGTGCAGCTGTATATTATTTGTAGATGACTTTACCCAAGACATTGTAATGGAAATCCCTGAAATTAACATAAATGTACAGAGTTATATTTATTTGTTTACCAGTTTCCGTTTTTTGTGTCTCATAAAATGCGCCGTGTGATCGTCTTTGGAAGTGCTATCTGGCTATCATCCACGCACGTCCATTTTGCTTAACCCATTGTATTCAGCATGGTTAAAAGACGCTATAGTGACATTTTATTTGAAACAATATTTTATTTTAATACTTTCTTAATGCGCACAGCGAAGGAGTGGGACTCCCTGCCTGCGTCTGTATTTCCGAGCACAAACAACTCTCTTCAAAACCAGAGTGAATACTATTCAATCCGGAGACAGTTCTACATATGCAAAAGCAATAATATTTTGCACATGTCATTATAAGCCCATTTGACATCTTTTAAGCGCTATTTAAAAAACAATAAAAGTGTTTTTGATCCACCCTAGTGAATAGGCTGCTTCTGAGTAAGCTTCGCTACACCGTACACCTTATCTCTGTCCTCGGGCAAGATTACGGTCAAGAGCAAACCTATCTTTTATAAAATAAAAATAAAAATATGACGCGAATAAGACGATTTATAAGTGCTATTTTTAAGCCTTTGCCTAGGCCTTGCAAATATTGAGATTAAGTGTGATGGTAGAAGTAAATGAAACAACTATCAGAATCTTACTGTTAAGGCATGTAATAATTTAAAATGCGATTCGACATTTTTTTACCTAGTACATGATTATGGGATTATGTTATTTCATTTAAATTCAGCTAAAATAAATATAGTATCTAAGTATTTTAACTACCACCTGCTCTTTTAGAACTATTTTAATTCAAGTTTGTAACTATGTCATTTCTTTGATTGATAATATATGTTTATTAGTCGGTATCTAGCATGTTAGCCTAGCTTAATTGTGCTTATTAGTTTTTAAAATTACTATAACTAGTAATTTATTTTGTTTACTAATCTAGCCTCAGTTGAATTTTAACACTTGTAATAAGAAACACATTATTATAAAGCACTCCTGTCATGTTTAGGAATTCCATTTTTTTTTATTAAGGCTAAATTATTGCCCCATATAATATATACCTACACCTACATATTATATAATTTATTATAATTAACTTATCTTGTTTGGAAAAGTAATTAAAAATAATGGAAATAATTCACTTTATCTGTAAAAACAAAATTTTGTTAAAACAATAATATTTCAAATTATAAATTGTGGCATTCAACATTATACATTAAACACCCTTACCTTACCTTATTGTATTATACCCTAATACATTTAACATATCTAAGGGAATAATAAATTGAAAAAAAAACAAAAAATTAATTAAAAAATTGTTTGTAAATTTAAGAACAAATGAAAAATGAAAATGAAAAATGCTGTACTAAATACCAATAGTGCGTCATCCGATGGGACCATTGAACTGATTACATCTACAAAAATTTATCCTAATGTATTGTTATAGATGTAATACGTTATGTTATGTCATATCACTTCAAATTCAAAATCATACACAATATTGTCTAATAAATTGCATTGTTGGTCTGTTTATTCGATTACGATTTTTCGATTTTTAATAAGCAATCAATTTTTTTTTTAAAGTTGATAATGTTGAAAAGTTACATTTAGAAACGGTTAGCGCTAGTGTGAGCCAGCGGGTTATGAAAGCCCCAGACTCGAATAATAGCGTTGTCCAAAGTGTGGAGCGAAGCCCTGCAGCCAGCCTTGGCCTTGACGCAAACCCATCTGATCCTGTTGCCATACTTATTGACGCGGTTAAAGCGGTACCCACCGATCATGATTACAGGATTGCCTCGCTGGGATTTCGCAAACACGGGGTTCAGATCTAAAACAAACTATGATTTTAGTACCTTTAGGACTTACAGATATTCATAACATATTTGATGCCTAGGGTAAAATATTTGATGAATAAGTAACTTTGTGTCTGAAATAATTTATTCATAATATAATCGAGCGATAGATGTAAGTACAGGTTATTATCAAATAACAATAACTATAAGACAACGTGGACTAAACATATATTTATTTTAATTAATCCTATATTAGCAGTTTCCAGATATAATTTTGGAAAGAGCAAGTAACATTATTTATACGAATGAACGTGCGACAATTAATAAATGGCGAATCAATATTATGATGACCTAATAATAATCCAAAGCCAAACATGGATAGGTTTTGACTTAAAGTCTTATGATAAGTAGTAGTATTCACTAATCTAAATTAATCAATTCAAATGCCTAATAAACTACAAAAACAACTATGATAATTTGTATTATTAAATTTATTCAAAAATGTAAAGTCAAAAACAAATTAAGATTCTAAACAATAGTTTCAAGGTAAGTTTTGCTAAATTTTAATTTCACACATGACTTAGACGATTTTGGAATTAGATAAACTAAAAGCAAGTTGTTATTGTACTTTTTTTTGGATTGTGTGCACCTCAGATGCAGTAAGTACTTAAGTACTCACATATAGAAATTAGATATAGTAAAAAAAAGGTAAAATTAGATATGGTGGTGGTGGTTTCTGCTCGCATGGAATGTTTTCACCGTGTCTAATTTAGTACTTGAGTTGATATTGGTCTATCAATGGTTGTGCCAACCGTTGACTTTGATGAGGCGGTCGTCAGCTGTGACGGCGATGCAGCGGCAGCCCTTCTTCTTCGCGGTGCACTCCCACCAGGTCTTCACCTTGCGAGTCAGCTTCTTCACGAAGCGATATTTTCCCCACGATATGGTCGGATTTCCGAATTTTGTAACACCGTATTTTATTGCACTTGAGACTGAAAAAATTCAGAGATTGAAAATCGTGTGTTGTATAATATATAAGTATAATTAGTCTAAAATATTTCTGAAATAATTTTGTATACTGTTAGCGTCGTGTATTCTTTTGTATAATATAGACGTATTTATTAATTTGAAATATTTCTGAAATATAAATAATTTTCATCTTAATTACTAATGCCAGACAACTACCAGATACCAAAGGCAGCATCTGTATCACATCACATATTTTATTTAGATTAATCAATTTGACAATTGTAAATAATTCGATTTCAGTTGTCATATGTGTAGATTCTTTTCAGGATTTCATAAAAAAAACTGTAAATTGCATCCCTGGTGTTGCAGATAAAATATGTGAATTACATTTATATGGTATAGATGTTAAATTCCAACTGGTTTAATAAAAAACTGTACACTGTGTACTGTGGGGTAAACCTAACATTGTGGTCTATGTAATCCCCAATAACATTTACAAAATTGATATTTAAATGGACAATTAGTATTGTACTTATTGTTGCTATTATATTTTATATGATGTTAGTTATTAATAGCTAACAAGACAGCCGTCAAAATCCATATGGTTGTGATGATTCTTGGCTTGGACGAGGATCTTGTTGACGGTCACGACTCGCGCGATGCAGCCCATCTTGGTACACTTCCACGATATTCTGTTGCCATTCTGGTAGTTCCTGGAGTACCTCATGCCGCAGTATAAAAGCAAGGTAGTTCCCTTATTTGTTTGCATGAAGTGGATAGCTGAAACCAACGATAATGGTTGAATACCTACCTACTTGATATAATTTTTAAAAAATCACAAACATTTTTTTAAATATTGTGACTCTACAGATCAAACTTGTTATTGTTTAATAAAGTGTATTATTAATCTGAAGTTGCAATTTAACTTCTGTTCTATCGTATATACTTAGGATTTTTGTCATTATATAGATTGGAACCTATCTTTAAAATAATTATATAAATCACAAAACATTCGGTATTTTAAGCATAATATAATTCAACAAAAAAGCATTTTATGAAATATAATATTATATGTATACATTGATAAATCGTTCATATTATTATTATAACTAAATAATTATCATAAAATATCACCAAATTACGTATCGTGTTAATATATCCCAGAAAACAGAGTTCCCTATCCAGAAATTTCCCAATATACTATCTTAGAGATCAACAAGAAAAGCCTAATTAACAAGATATTAGAAATTTGAAGACTTATAATGGAACAATATTACATCAACTATGCTGTGTATAATCTACTTATTTATCTTCCACGAGTAACTGTAATCTAAAGCTGAAGAGAACTATTCTTTATTTTTACACTTTAAACTTTTAAGCATTTATTTAGCACAAAATTTAATCCTCGTGGAAAATAATACGTGTTAAATCTAATAATGTGATTTATTATCATCCACTATTATACATGCATACACGAAGAAATTACTTTTAGTACCATGAGGTACTAATGAGTAAAAGTAATAATGAGTAATTGACAAATTTAGCTACATTTGTTTAGCTTTAAATATCCTTAGTCAGTTATGTAGACCATGAAGTCTATTTCACATACTGTGTACATAGATTTTTCTTCGGTAACGAGTGGAGCCAATTTATATTCGAGGCACCGTAATTACGAATGGTGTTAAACTTAAATCTACAACTAGCGATGCACGGCAGTCTTAATAGCCACCGTTTCTACTATCGTTCGTTGATAGTACTAAATATTCTTATTCAGATCAGGATTAGGGGAACGGAGCCACAGATCCGTCTTGGGAAGTAGCCTGGGGAAATTAAACGCGTGGAGAGCCAAAGCTGCCGCGGCTGGAGAGGAGATTGGGGAGGGGAGAATACTTGGAGAGGATAACACGTGACTCCGAGGTCTCAGCTGGACAAAGGCGCCGTTGCCACACCTTGCGTGGGACGGAGGCGCGTGGTTATGCTTTTCACCAGATGCCACCAGCTTCCCGGATATCATCCGCACTCTCGCCTTGCAGCCCATGTATTTGGACGAGCAGTAGAAGAATCTCCCCCCGACTTGAGAGTATGTATACCCTCGTAACACCAATATATATTTCCCTCTCTCTGTCGGGATGAACTGCACGTCTGTAACATCATGATACTTAGCAAAAATGTCCCGAGACAGTTCAGTATCTATTTAAAAATAGTATGTAAGCACTCAAAATATACGCGGTGCGGAAGCGGTGGTGGCCGAGTGGTAGGGCGCCCGCCTGTGGATCCAAATTCCTAGGTTCGAATCCTGCCCGGGCTACATGAGTTTGTATACCAATCTGACTCATGTTAGTTTTCATCGACCACCACTTGCTTCCGGTGAATCCGGACTTCCGGTCATCGTGAGGAAACCTGCACTCTGGTTGATGATTATCAGCTAGTGTGTGAAATGGAGAAGGCAATGGTAAACCACTCCATTAAAAATTGCCATGAGAGTCGTGTGTGTTTCATTCCATATAATGACCACGACCCTCAGTCATGAGGAAATACGACTAAAGAGAGACTCAAAATATCCAACAATCCATATTCAACAATCCCAGTCAAAACTTATAAATATATTATTTAAAGGTTTAGAGCATTGCAAAATAAAAATAGTACATAAATATCTTTTAATACAATATTGATTCACACATAAAACAAAGAGATTACAAAACACCTCTTAACATACGTGCTGGCTCTTGTTTAACATTATATTAATTTACGTGATTTTAATATAGACACCATCTTTGTAGTAATATTGCGGCGGTTCATGGTTATGTGCTTCCTGGTTATACAAAATTTCTCCGTTAGGATACTTTCTCAGGCGAGCTTTGCATCCTTCGGCCTTGCACGACGAGCAAATCCAGTGGATGGAGTAGTTGATCTGAGAGTACGTGTATCCCCCGAGCATGAGGAGAAACTTCTTGCCGCTACGTGTCGGGATCATTGTCACTTCTTCGTTATTCACTGTAATTCAATCAAATTTTGTAATTGATAAAAAATCTTCTTTGTTTCAATGACGTTATATTTAAATGGTGACATGACTTTGCAAAGGTATAACTTTTTATAAAATAATGAAGAATATAACATGGACTAACTGGTCTGCCCCAAACTTCGACTTTAACTGACAATACGATACGAAGATACAATCGAAAACAATACCCAAGTAAACTCAAAGATCAACCTGAGGTTTATTATTATAAAACTTTGAGTGATTGAGTTTTCAAGTATTTATAAATATGGTGTTAAATAAAACTTAAACCTATCCTATTAAAAAAATCCTATAACTTTATATATCTTATTTATTTTCTATCTCAATTATTGACAATATGAAAAGGTGAACAAGGAAATTAGCGTTGTACATGTGTGCGTTGTTCGCACAATTTAGTTTTATATTATCATTATCAAGAAGGCAGCTAAACTTTAATATACACTCCATTTCTGCATATATATTTAGGGGGAAGATGGTTATGATGAGTGTTGGTTCGTTGTAGTCCCTTCTCAGAGCTGTACCGCAGGCGAGCCTCACAGCCTTGAGCCTTGGACGAGCAAACCCAGCGGGGAGAGTAGTTAATCTGAGAGTACGTGAAATCGTCCAACATCAGGAGGAACTTTTTTCCGCTGCGTGTCGGGATCATCTTCACTTCACCGTTTCCTGTAAAAATATATAAAAACATTTTATTTTTGCCGAAGGAAAATCATTAAACACATCGAGAGATTATGTACTGGTCGCCTATTATGCCAGAGGGGCTTATTTGAATATTCTTCACTTATAAGCACTAAACCTATGAACAGCAAGAGCTGTTTAGCATTATCTAAATATGTTTTTCGATGGATGATATTTAAGAAGTACTAAGGCATTGTTAATGGTATATTTTATGAAACTAAAAAAATTAACCTTAGACCAAGCAATTAATTAAACGAATGAAAACGTATTGAGTGTGTTAAAAGTTAAATTAGACTTTATATAGTAATCATACTTAAATTTCGTATATTTTTTATGACGATTTGAAACAATAGTTAAGTATGTAGACCTTCATTGACAGACGAGAGTAAAATACTCCACATGTTTATCAATCTTAATTTAACTTACACGCAAAATATCGCGTTATTGTAAATTCGTCTCTAGAGTTAATTCGGTACCTAATTAATATTCCATACATTCAAAGTTAATTCGGTTCTTCGATAAAAAATTTGTGGTAAATTTGCCACTCAAGTCAAAATGTACAGTTAGCAGTGAACTTATAACTAACATGTAGTATTTACTAGCTGATTTTTATGTTAGATAGGTATGTAAAATTATAACAATTTTATACCGTGATTATTGAAAACTTACAACGATTTATCCCGATTGATTGACTTATCTCAATTAACAGAAATTGATGGCTATGATTATATCAGAGTCCTAAGAACTTAGTTTTATATAAAAATAATTGTCATACTTTTAATACATATGAATTAAAATTAACCCGACTATTTTAAAATAAATAACTAGACGTAAAATAAATTCTAAAGCTATTGTTGTAAATTAATATTTATTAAAATATACCTACATTGATTTTATCATATTGGGTGCTTCATTTTTGTTGCTGTCTGTACGAAAAACCTTACGTACCGAATTTACTATTAAAATAACAACGAGGGACGATTTTACAGAAAGTTTTTAGGTACCGAAGTAACTCTAGGGACGAATTTACAGTAACCCAAAATATCTAACAACTAACATCTATCCGAAAGGCCAAGTAATAGTGCATTCCTAATGATTCATCGAGAAGCCTATAATTTTACAAAAGACCCATCAGAGCATCTGATGTAATTGGGTCGTGGGTGGG
>JAEMBS010000159.1:0-50000 GCA_018467065.1 Ephestia elutella | reverse complement strand
CTTAATTGATCAGTTATTTCAACCTCGCATTTGTTATTCAACAATGACGCCGTTAAAAGGGTACGTAGGAAGAGGCTAGATACGAGTTTCTCAAGTTTGCGGAACGAAACCCTATTCGCAGCAGCGGCACGCGAGCGAGGCCACTGTGTCCGTAGTCGCCGGTCGCCGCAGCGCAACCCTCACATGCACTCTTTACGTGTAAATCCGCTCCATAGCGTTCCCACGTGCAACGCGTTTTTTCTGAGCCTCGTCGCATCCGGTCCCGCCGGTTATCCAGTGTAAAAATACAGGCTGGCAAGGCAAGGGGGGCGTCGCCGCCTGGTGAGTCGTCACGCTCCGCAGGCCTTCTGGAATGGACGCACGGTCGTGCCCTTCATTCGCAAGGCCGCTCAATGGGCAAATTCACCTGTGGCCAGGAGTCGCGGGGGCTGCCGGTCGCCCAAGCTGGTTCTGGGTTGTGCAACCAGCGCGACACCTCGCCACACGTGGGCGGCTCGAGAACAATCGCGCCTCATTCAAATAAGCAGTGGAATGCGGGCTGCTGATATCGTTACAAAACCGAGCGTAACGGTGGGCCAATGTCAACACGGCTTCTGTTGACGCTGGCTGGCTGGATTGTCACTGAGTAAATATGCATGTACTGAACCTCGGGGGCAACCAGGGCCGGAACATGTTTTATATGAATTTTAAAATGCGTTTAATATGTCAAGTCAAGCTTACTCATTATTATTATTGCTTCCTTGTTATGAGAACGAAAACATAAATGGAATTAAATATATTATTTATTATTATCTAGGTTAAACCGAATTCTTAAATACAAGAACTATACATTGGACTGCGAGATTTGGTAGTACTTACATATATTCTATGCCTCAATACGGCCCTGCAGGTACCTGCTGGCTCGTGTAGGCGACTAGATTTTCCGTCAGTCGGGTTGGGCACTCGTATAATGTAGCCACACAGCATGTAGCGAAAGTCTGGCCGACCTTCGGCGTCTAGATATGGGCGGTAATAAGTACCTCCGATCTCGAGACACCTAATTAAGATTCGTATTAGAAACCGCCCGAGACAAATATGGCAAAGTTGGGTTAACAGTTTTCAAGACCCAGTTATTTTAAGCAGATGGCCAAAGGAAGAGATGAGATAAATAAATTAAAGGTAGCTGGGGGTTAGCGAAAGTAATTTGAAAATGGTGACCCCCTAAATAATGGACGGCCACAGTACAAGAACAAGAGGCCACTACGAAACCTTATATAGGAAGCAACAGAGGGCTTCAGAGAAGAATTGTGTCAAAAGTGGAGGTTTGTGGTAGTCACGTCTTTCAGTCCTAAGAAATCGACAAAGAAGAAGCAAGAGTTTATCGAAGAAGACTAGAAGGACAGACATTTACTAAAGTGCAAATTGATGTAGCAACAACACTCGCTAAGATATGAAAATAAACAACAAGAAGTAGGTAAGCATTTGAAATAGATGTAATCTTTGCTAAGTTATACATAATTTCTTTCGCAAGTTCAACAACACTCGTAAAGATAGGAAAATCAACAAACAAGAAGTATCTTTCTAAAATAGATGTAATCTTTGATAAGTTATAATTTCTTTAGTAAGTTGCATATTCCAGGCTGGACCGCTGACAGGATATTGACGTCGCATAATTCTACCGCAATCGCGAAATGCATCTCGTTCAATGTTGACAATATTTTTAGTAGTAACCATCCTAAGTATGCAGCTCGAGATAGCATCTTTTATCAGCTCTTTGTCACCGGTTAAATATAACTTGCCATCGGACGGAATGTCCTGGACATTTTTTGCTCTATTTTACTGTCTACTACTAATTAAAATTTGCTTTCTTTGAGGTTCTTTCTCAGCGAGATGTTCACTAGTTACGACTTTATCAACTCATCAAAGTTACTGGTTAGTTAATGCTTATTCCATTAGGCTAGGCTTTTAATACGTTTGTTCTCTATGGATGATTAATCGCAATTTTAGTTGAAATTTACAGTTTATCTACTCTTAAATTGTCAATTTTGTCTTTTACATCTCTTTTTGAAAGATTATCATTCACGGAATTCATCCGTCTTGCCTTTGTACAAATTCAATTTGTAATTTGGATACGTCAATTTTTAAGTAACATTTTATCAATGTGGGCTGTGCAAAGCCGATGTGTTTCGTATTGCGTAATTAAAGCAACACATTTGGATCGGCATCCCGAAACGGCGCCGATTAGCGAACCACATCTCTGAATCACGTCGCGATGTGAATCAGTGTGATGCAATTCATGTAATGCAACTCCGCTGCGCCTGCACCGTGTCACGGCCCTTGGCAATTTCCGCGCCCCACACAAATTCGGACACGTCCTTAAAACAAGATTGCAACGTTTGCATATTCGACACCGTCTTTCGAAACACGTCAAATTGTCCACTTTCGTTCACGCTCGTCGTATCTCGTAATTATCTCATTTAAAAACATGATTGTTATGTGCGTATGAAATGAAAACACTCTGATTTACGTGGCAAGATTTCTTGAATTTTCTTTATAGTTTATCAGGAATGCGTACTGTGCGATTCCGTTATCGTGTGTGCCATTGTTTATCGCGATAATCTTAAATTGCAAGTTCTATATGATACCGCGCCACGGCGCGGCCTCGCGAAGTAAGCTAATATTGACACGTCTCGATTCCATTCCACTGTTTGCTCTGCTGATGGATGCGGTTCGCTGTTCACGCTCCCTCGTAACCTTGCCGCGGGTTCACTGACTTGTTCATCACAACGCATCGCTCCAAGCTTTAATTGTACGCTTCCGGAGTATTTCCATACACAGCCCGGACCTAAGACGTCGCTCTGTCACGTGCGGCCCTTCCTTATACATCGAATGCATCACGTAATAAACTAGATTTGTAACCCTCGCTTATGGAGCTTGATGGACGGCAGCATTGAAACAAAAATAGTCATGCAAGTGCAAGGTGACATCGCGTCGGGAGTTATTAGATTTTATCGTCGGATGCCTAATTTCGTAGTGATACAAAGTGTCACCGGTGATGGATCTTATGAGAGGCCGTCCCTATTGGTTGTAAACGGCGAAGTTATCCCGGCATTCCGGTGGGATTTATAGCGCGGCGGCCGGCGCTGCGTAAATATAATTAGAGAGGCTATTTATCAGCTCGGCGGAAGGGCGCCGCTATCGCTGCAGTAAATCTACCGCCGTCGTCGCTGACGGCTCAATCCGGCGAAGAAGAATCCTTAACACCTTAGAACCAAGTTAGTGCCATAGTCACGAGAGATTTCCTACCAGATAGCCTTGGAACAGGCAATAGGATTCTCTTCATCCTCCTGTGGCATAATTAAAATTATGGAGCTGCTTTGCAAGCTATTAACGACATTGCTAAAATCGCAGGAAGTCGCTGGATGCAGGCTTTCCAACTATACGGGAATCTATAGGAGAGAGAGCCTTAAAGTCCAGCAGTATGGATGGTTCACTATCTCAGCCGTAAGATCCGTATCATTTACGGCTGAGATAGTGGAACATCCATACCGTTGACTGCCTATTTGCATAAATATAGATATGGCGATGAATTTGTCTCGGGTCTATCCCCCATACATTACAATCAGACAGGATTACGCTGACTATTTGCGTACGGATCGGATGGACCAGGCTAGACGAGCTCGCCGTCTTCGGGATTAGATTAATTTATGACGTTGAATTCCTTCAGTCCCAGTTTAGAAATCATACTTAGTGAGATTGTTAGCATTGTTTTTCTTCTTCATGAAAGGAATGTAAATTACTCCTAGTTGGGTTTGCCTTGTAGAAAAAAGTTGGGTTTGTCGATGATAGTGATGGCCTGGCACTAGAATCAGTTTACTTTGAATCTACCTCAAGGGGTTGAGGTAGATTCAAAGTAAACTGATATGCAGCTATTATGTTGAAATTAAACGAGAGTTGAGCATTAACAGAGTATTGAACTTTAGCAACCTATGGACATGACGATAAAGAAGATGAATGTTTGTAAAAATCATTACATGATTTACTCCGTCAGGGAAATAGGCGTGACAATATGCATGTATCGGTTAGTGACCGTATTGCAGTGAGCAGCTAGTCCAAGGGCAGAAGCGCAAGCGCACCGGGCCGCGTAATCTGAGCCGTGTCAAGCCACGTGTGCTGCTAACTAAAAAAATTCGTTCCATTTGATAAACATCACGTTACCAAGCAAACTCGTCAATTAAAGCAGCCGTAACAGTTGTGCTTAGATACGTAACATTGCATATGTTGAGTATTATGACCGTATGCGGTTTGTAATAAATCATGTAATGTACATATAAAGTGGTTTCCAATCTTGCTTTCGTGGTTTGGCTTTGTTTTCTCTAGAGTTTCATCTGATTCATTGCCAAATTGCATGACGAACATTAACAAAAGTCGATTGACCTTATAGCCTTTTAGCGATAAGAAAGAAATTGATGACCAATTAAGGTCCAAAAGATACCCTACGGAGAGAAATTTTGACTCATGCAAAAATAATATTTTGAAAAAAAATTTTATAAAAAAAGCTGGCGGGTTGATCAGCTAGCATCTGAGTTACCATATAGCGTGCAATATTTAAATCTATGTATTCACGTTGTGTCAAATGTTTAAGTAGATAGATAGATAACTCTTTATTGCACCTAACACCTATAGTATACCTAACTAAAGCAGAAAAGATACAGTTTTCTAGGTAAAGAGAGCGCCATTGGCCGGGATCAAATAGCAATAATCCTATAGCAAATTAAAAAAAAGAATGTCTTAAAATAGATCCAATTTAAAAAATCATACGTAATGGGCGCCACACACGATCAGTTTTAACTGACAGTGAAAACTGAGCGTGTGTGCCATGAAAACTGACAGTTTTTGTACAGTTTTCATAGTACACACGCTCAGTTTTCACAGTGTGGCGGCTATAAGAAGTACAATTACCAGACTCTCCAACCAATACAGCTACAGAAAAAAAGTAATTATGTCCATCTTCACATTTATTTTTGCTTTTTATAATGTCTCGTTTCCTATTGCTTATTTTAAAGAATTGATAACTAAAATTAACCTGTATTAACGTTACTATATAATCTTCACGATGACTTAGGGTGGTCGGTCAGCCTCCATCGAGGCAGCATCAGCAATATCAGAATATTCTGAATTAGCATAAAGCGTGACGCCAAGGCGCGCCGCGGCCCGTACCACGACGGGGTTACTAATGTCCATAATATTTCTAGACTGCAACACTATTATTATATCCTTCGACGACATATTACTTATCTTGATTATTGATTCTGATCTTGATTATTGACTTTCTAATTTTGCAATGTTTTTACTGCAATCTTTTGATACGTTCTGTCCTGGCCTCTTGTTTTGTGGTCGTATTTGTGTCTTTGAAACTCTTTTTCCTCTATCTTTTTAACGCTTTTTAATTTACCTCTCCATAGTCTGTGTCTATATCTTTTAACATTTTTTTGGGACTCGCATCTACTTCAGCCTTGTTTGCTTGATTTTGTTTTGTTTTATCAATCATGACATTATTCTTGTCTTTTGTTTGATTAACTATCTAATTGCTTTGAAGTATTTTAAAGGTAAAATAACTTTTGTCAAAGGAGGATAAAAGTGCCCTGACTTTGTTCTTTAGTTCATTATAATACAGCTGCTTTAGCGATCTATTTTGGTCCTCTGTTGACATAAATCCCTCGTTCGCGCATGCCTTTATTGTTGTAGTATTTCCTTCCGTTGCTGGGCAAAACCCCGTTTCCTTTTACAATAACTATTCAAATGTTCTAGTTTAGCCTAATGTTTTGCCACCTTTTATATCATAAATAGTAATATTACAACGAGGCAACATCCAATACAAGCTGGTTTATAATTTAATTTTAAAAATATATGACATTCATTAAACGATTAAAATTAGAGTGAACACTGAACAGGTAATCAGCAAACAAGTATATCATCCGTAAACATCTCCAAGGTGAAAACATAGGAAATTTAACAAAAGGCCATATTTTTTATTTCACATGTATTGCTATTATGGTATTTTATTATACAAATGCCGTTTAACAAAGGATGCAAAATGCAAATAAAATTTGATTACAAGGAAGTGAACTTTTGACTGCACGGCTAAAACAACAAAACCACATGGAAGTTGTTGAATGGCATTTCACATTTAAATCGCCTGTGAGTATAAACAGTAAATAACTGGTCATGATCAACTTTATTCTTAAGACAACGCGGTAAGGTCTTAAATTGAGCACAGTAGCAGCGACACTTTTGTCTTACTGTACTTATTGAGTGAATAAAAATATTTTCTCTGTACAATATGCGAATGCTCCATGAATATTTAATGCGCTAGTGCGACCTTTATTTTGGCCTTTCCCTGCGGCTATTGTTACGGCTCGGGTTTATCTAATGTCTACTTGTTTTGTTACAGGTACTTAAGATGCTGATAGAAAGCGCGATCCATATGAGCTTATGTAAGATGTGTTACTCAATGTTATTTACAAACTGTGACCTGACCTAAGCACACCTAAATACCGGCGGGAATGCTTTAAGGATCAAAATAATCCAATCTAATAAATAGTATATAATCTATTTTTAGTTATAAATCAATTTTTCTTTTGTTCTTGAGCTTGGGTCCAGGCAGCTCCATTTGTAGAGTCAGCTCAGTATTCATCCAAATCTTTTTACCAAAAAGCTGAATATGATATGACAATTACCACTGGTACAAAACTTCTAGCTTCTCAATTTTTTGTTCTGATTGTATTCAAAAAACGTGTTTTATTATTGTGATTCGTATCGATGGGTCAAGCATTGACCCGTGTTAGTTTTTCTGGTATAAAAAAACGAATAACACATCTCGAATGACGTAATCGATGAGAGATCTAAGTTATCCTTCTGACTCATAGGCCGTCGTGTTCCTCAGGCGAAATTAAATGCAAATTCGATTTAATTAACCTTTTTCTATATGACTAACACATCGAATATTCTGCCAAGAGAATCCGTAGATGGGTGAATACATGAATAATAACCCTATGGTCATATTGCACCACAGACGTCGATAAAGAAATCTGCCTCGCGACGAATATGGAGTAGTTTTATTGCTCGATCGGGCGATTCTTTGAAATGCGATAGTATTTCGCTGAAAAGGGTTCAACGATCGGGTGTGTCGGTCTGAAAACTCTTGGGAGTGACGTGGACATGTCTAAAAGGCCATTAGTGTCCTCGGCGGCTGCTTGTCGTCACTGCTCCAAGTTTTTTGTCGCATTCAAGTGTTCCTCCACGGCAGCTCTTTGATTAACGTCTGTAACCAGATACCGTGTGTCGTCCCTCCTGCCGGCCCACATGAATAAATTAATTCCGACTCACGTACACCCACCGCACTCTACTTATATGGACACTGGTAACGACCACCAATTAATATAGTGAAATCATTTGAGACGCAAATTGTCCTAATTATAGTTACTATATCCGTTGCAAAAAAAGCTACCTGATTCGTAATTGTATTGTAGTTGAACGTCTGAAATAGATATCGGATTTGTTTTCCTTTGTTTTTGTAAATATTAATATAACTGGAGTTGTTTGCAGTAAAATCAACGGAAATTGTTTTCAGTACCCGGTTCGCCGGTTTATTGAATCGTAGAGATCAATATTTGATCACCTGTTGCGAAACGAGCCAACCAGTTCCGTCCGATAAAACTGTTTCTAGCTGACCAGATCACAACGCCGATGTCAAACAGTTCTTGAGCAGTTGTAGTGAAAATTACTCCTAGTAAAATTTGTTTTCTTTTGACAGATTAATCTTCGTCAATTTTCGCGTTTAGTTCAAATCTTAGGTAGTTTGCATAATCCGTCGTCTGAAATTTAGGTGACCTAAGTGTCGAGTTCAATCTTGTTCACCTGTTGCGAAACCAACAACGTGCCAGGATAAATCCGTGTGAGCTGTCCAGATAGTACAGATAGCGACCGGACAAACTGAAGTTGTCGGCACGGAATCCGACGAATGCGCGAGATCAAACAACCCGTGAAGACTCGGATGCCGGATTGTCGGCCGGCGCGCTAAATGTGCCTTCACATAGTAATCTCATCTCCCGTTCGCGTACATTCATGTTGAATATCACCGTCTCGCTCGCTCGTCAGTTTGTTCGATTTTGGGCGAGTGTGCCGATGACAAAGCGTTACTTTCTACGGGCGCACGCGCAGCGGCAAATGAAGTGTGTCGCGTTGCAGACAGCCGCGATAGAGTCTGCTCTAATGTGCGCCGGAAGCCATCAATTTAGATAGTGCGCCGGATTGCCGCGAAGCTACTGTAGGATGCAACTATTACACGAAGGAAACCGTGATTTATGACCTTCATTGTTTTGTGTTCATGATCTCTAACTCTGCATCCTCATTTCGCCATTCAATTAAATGGCTTCTTAGTAATAGCTCGCTTGCTTCATTATTCATTGGGGATACAGTTTGTTCTTGATATTTGATAATAACAATAAACTGTTCTCCCCTACGATTCAACGCTACCCTTCCTATTCGACATTGTTGACCTAATTTTAGTTTAAAATCACATTTATTTGCTTCAACTATCAAGAGAACAGATGACGCGAAATTCGAGTACGAAAACATCTGCTTGATTCTCCCGGGGCTAAATCCACTTATCTGCACCCAACCCTCAAGAATAGACCTACCATTTGTCTCTATTACTGTGGCATCCGTCGGTTGGAAATGTTTATCATGTTGTTCGTTTATTTTACTGCCAATAACGGCTCAGATTTGTTTTGGAAACTGTTTTCGTTTAGTTGTTTAGGCGTCTCGTAACAATTCTCACGGCACTTAGAATCATTTCGCGCCTCGATGCGGCTTTTTCGTGGTAAATCGAGAGTTGTTGGCGATCGATTTAGTGCCGATGGAATTCCATCGGTACCTCCATCCATCGGTACTTCCATCGGACCTCAGTAGTACAAGCACTGACGTTGTTAAAAATACAAATCTTACCTATAACCATGAGTAAAAGTTTAAAGTTTGGGCAGTATTGCTTTTATGTTTATGGATTTTCGAAATCATGATCCTCGACAAAAGAAAGTGAGAGTCGCTTGTGTTGTGTTACATTCGACGTAAGGACACCGAAAAGACGCTCTTAAATACGAAGAAAGAAGATCCTTGATAAATAGTGATTCCTCATTGCCTTGGATTATATTCTTCTAATCTTCCAATTTATTGGTGTTTTTAATATTCGCGTGTTTGCCATGGAAACCTTAAATTGATATACGCCTCGTCGTTGCATGTTATCGACTACTTTCTCGCGCAGAGCGCTGCCCAAGTATTGTTTGTGAAAAGCGGGTCAGAAGAAAGCGATAGAGGGGCGAGAGCGGCTGGTCACTCGATGATATCTCCCGAAGAGGTCACGGCCATTATGAAAATAAAACGAAGTCTCGCGAACTTTAACTTCAAACACTTATACACTGCCGTAACTGTAACAACGGTTTTTGTACGGATCCGTGAACAGTCGATAATGGTACCGACTACCGATTTCTCTTTTTGCTCATTTCGTATGATGCTAATTGACGTATACCGCGTTTGCGTTTTAATTTTGCTAAAGGAATTCGTGTGTCAATTGGGAAAAAGTTTGTCGCGTGAATGGACTACGTTAATTTATTCCGGTAACCAGTTACTTGTTTTGTTTATTAGAAGGACTGTATTCTCTTTTGTAGTTTTTTAATTGGTCGAAAGACTAGTTGATGATCAAATTTGATTACTATCGTTTTGTGTAATTGATTACATCAAACTTACGTGTTATATTTAGCAGTAGTAGAAGAAGAAGAGATTCTAAATGATGGTAGCTACCAGTTGTGAAATAATAGTAATTTTGACGTTTCAAACGGGCGTATGAGTATGTATGCATAAATACTTTAACCTTTGTGGTCGAAAACTCAGGAATTTTTAATTAACGTTGCAACCGTATTTCGGCATGTCATTTTGCGGTGACCTACGAGCAGCGCTGCGCCGGCGCAGCGCGAGGCGAATCAGGAATTTGTTTGCGCAGCACGCGCGATGCAACGAGACAATAATGTCGTTAAATGCACACTGCTGCCGGTTGTGGGAACTCTTTGTCTTTTCCCAAGGTCATGCTTTTGTTCTAAACGTCATGTTACTCCTCATGGACTGTATGTCGTGGTAGTAGTTTCCAAATTCCAATGAATTCTTTAAGGGGTGACGTTTCCACTTCGCGACTGATGTAAGTGGCAGTGTGGGATGTTGCGGCTGAGAAATGATAGTCTACCTATCGTGTGATTACACGCATCACATATTTCCTACGCGTTGTTCAACTCGCAAGTTGTTTATAAATGTTATAATTATAATAATTTATAAATAACTTGCAATTCCTATAATATTAGATGCAATACATACGTATTTGATGGAATTTGCCGATTAGTATACAATTCTGGTCTTCAAATCATTACTATCTGTATTGTAGTAACCATCTAGTACACACCAATAAACCCTTTTTTTAGTAACGGTAATTTTCTTGTCGGTTACACAGCAAATAGCGTTATTGAATTTAAGAAATATAAGGCTGTATTTCCTTCAGCTTGTCGGTTTAATACCGAGTTAAATAACAAATACAGCGGAGCAAATCTGAGCGATCCGCGGCCATATTTCACCGCGGCATCGTCCCGTAATTGGAATCCAGCATTTTGTCCAAGCAGTGTCGATAAATAACCGTCTCTTCCTTTTCTAAGGGTGATATCACACTAGCTAAGGCTGTAGGTAGGTACAAACGAATGTGATCACTTATTCAATAAAATAATAAACCAGCACCGATAATTGCTTGATATTATATACCAATATGGCGCAGTCGGTAGGATGTACTGCGAGCGGCCAACGCTAGTTTCCGTCTACTGCTAAACACAAAAAAGAAAAATAGATTCAAGATCAGGATTAATTAAAAAAATCCCTACATTGAAATTGCCCCGATGAAGCCAAAGTCGTATCAGTAAAATTTGGTATTTATACTGAGAATCAAACAAAAAATAGATTCGCGGTGAGCGCTAGCTTCCGCGAAATAGCTAGCAAGACGGTGGTATAACTCTTACAGACTTTAGACCTTTATTGGGCCCGGATATTTAGATAGCCCACGCGGTATAAATTCAGGAATATCTTACACGGTTTTAATGCATGTTTAGACTGGTAAGTAATAGTTACGAGAGCCTGATCCTATATCCTATTAGGACGGATCAGGACGGTTATTGCAAAAGCTACGGTTAATGCTTAACCGAGTTATTCACAATCTTCAATTCTCCATGGTGTCAACATTTACAAAACATCTTTCTAAATTTATAGCCGTCGACGTTTAGACATCAGCGATATGACCTCTCCTGCAGCTGATAATGATGGACAAAGTCGCTGGAAAGAGAAAGGTCGGCAGAAGGAAAAAATCCTGGTTGCGAAACATCCGAGAATGTACCGGAATAGCGAACGCTGCTGAGCTGTTCCGCAGAACTAAGGACAAGAAGGACTTAAATATGCTAATCGCTAACCTACACTACTTGGAGAGGCCCCTTTAGAAGAAGAGGAAGAAATTTAAAAAATGGTCACTTTTTAATTTTATTTTTATCGCAGGAAAACACAGGACGAGGGCCGCTTCCAATCGATCTATGGGATCTATGTGAGAGGCCCATGTCTAGCATTGTTCTTCTTACGACTGATATGATGATACGCAACCATTTTCAATATTTTCCATATTACGGTCACTGTATGTTATTTTGGTATTGTTTGAAAATTTATTCATTCGGATTATCCTAATCCTATGTCAACGGTTATCCGTTCGGCGGTAGAAGCCACGTAAGTGTAAGAACCCGCCAGATTACTTCACCCGCCTTAACTAATTAGATTAACAGTAACCGGAACGCCCTTAAGTGACGTAACAGTTCATTCAGTAATTACTTTATCTGTCAAACTTAATTACTTTGTACCCAAACCGTTTATAGTCTCATCTTTGTGAAATTTACAACATTAAGATGCATATTTCTTATGTCTTCTTTGTCTTGGCTACGAAATTGTGTCTTGGCTACGAAATTGTGTCTTGGCTAAACCTAGCCAAGACACAGTTTCGTTTCGTATTCATTTAGCAGCAATCGTCACACCTTTGTCACCAAAGACTACTTCACACGATATGTCATAAACCAGAATGCAGCAAGGATCTAACCAACTAAACTAAACAAACCGTACCCTACGTCCGTGCATTTTCGACCAATGACGACAGCGAACCATAAATTTTCACCTTTTGACATTACAAACAGCGCAAATTAAAACTATCGCGACTACATTTATGTAAATCATCAACTTAAACGGTTGTCAACAAAAACAGACAATCGTTTTTATTATACCTAGTTTTAATTAAAGCCCATTTAGTTAATATGCAAAAACGAATTAGAATAAGTGTTTGAATAGCACCCGCGTGGGCTGCGCCTACGCAAGCCACTCCAATAAATCACTGGTCTCACGTCCGCGATCTTTTCAACAAGACACTGCATGTTATAGAACTCGAAAATTTACGACAAACAACGCCTTGGCATTTTCTGATGAAAAGGTTAACATTATGCATAAAAAAAATCGAGACAATTAATAATATGGCAATAAAGCAGTACCCTTCAATTGTACAGTTGTAAAGGGTTTCATACAAATGTGATCAGAGATATTAATTAATGTCAGCACAACAAAAGTACATTTTTATCTTAAATTTAAACTCAAATATTTCGTGCCTTTTAAGTTTATCTGATTTCATCACATAAATAGTACACTGTCTATACACGTATCCAGAATAATGGTGTGTAGTTTGGATTATATGATATCAGGAATTAGGATAAGAAAAATACGATTAAAATGCTTTAACACCTATAGTAAATCTCGATCCATGAAATGTAACACTGCCTCAGTTTCATGACATTATATGTACGAGTATATATGAATGTACAGATACTAAGGAAGGAGAAGACTGAAAAGTGAATGATGATATAATTGGAGTTAAAAATGTAAGTAAGAGACATTTTATTAGCCTTTATTAGAGACTAGCTTTTGCCCGCGGCTTCGCCCGCGTGAATTTCCCACGGGAACTGTGCTTTTTTCGGGATGAAAGGTACCCTATGTCCTTCTCCGTACTTCCAGCTATGTGTATGCGAAATTTCAGAAAGATTGGTTCAGTAGATAAAGCGTGAAGAGGTAACAAACAAACAAACAAATAAACAAACAAACAAACTCACTTTCACTTTTATAATATTAGTTAGGATATCGTTGGAAGATTTTATCTTTCATTCAGACAGTGAGATAAATAAATATTTTTTTGGTTTTGATTCATATACGTACGCTGTATGTACAATAAGATACAGTAGCTACGGCTATATTTTCGTCTTCACACGAATAGCCATTATGCACATAAAAATTGCTACAATATGCTCAAGTGTTCGCTGTACAGCGTCGAAGAACTCAAGTAATTGTTCTCCCATTTTGTAAGGCGCATGGGAACACCGCCAAGTGGCATGATGCGCGGAGGCATGCAATACCGTACTCTCTTGTGTTTCCAACTCGGAATACAAATTCACTGGCAGTTTTAGCTTCATTTACTTAATTATTGTAACTTTTATCTACAGCTCTTGAATAGAGCTGTAACCAGAAACTCTAATTTGTCGTAGCTTCATAAGCATCCGTCTATACTCGTCATAGAATGTAATTTGAAAGTTAATTAATTTATCTACACGACTACAGAATCCTAACAGAGTTCTATTCCTTGTTATATTTTCATTATTAACTCAAACTACCTCAAAACATTATTAACATCTATATGATTGATGTGCGTAACAGCACTCCTTGTTTGAACGAAGTAATCTGTGAACAATTTGCATATGTAATTTGTGTAATACCTACTTGTAATCTGGCTGGTCTCACTCGGAATGATTCAAGATCTAAACTGGATGTCATTCACACCTAACAAAATGTTAAATTGTTATTATCTTGTAAAGTTGATTTGAATTTGGCTTTCGTTCAAACCGATACAACAACGAGGGACGAATGTACAGAAAGTTTTTAGGTACCGAATTAACTCTATGGACGAATTTACAATAACCCATTTATATATTACACCTTCTTAGGTTTTCGAGTAAATATATGGTTTAATTAAGAAATACCTTAATTAAACGATGTATTTACTCGAAATCCTTGCTATATGAATCATCTACCAGAATGATGTCATGTAAATTTAGTAGAAAGCATTCTTTACTCACGGAAGAGTTCTCCGCTAAACATTTGAATATGACTTTTGCATATTAAAAGTTGACATTGTTTTTATCTTAGAAGTAGACATTTTCTTACACGATCTTTAAAAGAACTTAAGAATAGTTCCTTGTCCAATACTTAATTGCCTTTAGTTGCAGACTGAAGAATAAATAGGTAACTCAGAACGAGATAAGATCTTAATGCTGAAGTGATAATTTGCATGTAGTTAATCTATCGCTCAAATGATTTAGGACAACGACTCCAGTAAACAGACAGCAGAATAAATAGTGTCTGTTTAAACGCTTCCGCATACAAGTGATCCCAAACACGTGTCTAGAACAAATTTGTATTAAGTGAGAATGGATTTGAAGCCGATGTGGGTGGTAACCATAACATCAAAAGCACTTTTTGCGTACCAAATATATATTTGGTGATTCAGACCTCCTGCGTGGAGAACTTAATGATATAATTTCAGTTATAGCAATTAATAGGACGAGTTTTGATGATGATATTAGCAATGAGAAGCGGGAAGTGGTTTCTAATATAATTTACGTCGGGATTGATTCGATGTTTACCGTTGTGTAGTCATCAATGTAGGTTTACGTCTAACAAAATGACTAAACTGACACAAACGTATTTTCATTATATTTATTTGTGAAGAGATTCTTTTTTTGTAACGGTGATTAAAATCACTTGATTATGATCTTCATTAGATGCACTGACCTTCGATCTTTTCGATTCACATTTTGTGGGAACCGAACTATTTGAATTTTGAAGGTAATATTTTCGTACACAATACGTCATTAAGTACTGTATCAAGTTCACCATCTATATTTGGATTTGTTTATAACCTTAGATTGAGTATTGATCATGACGCTAATAACAGATTAAACATCGATATGTCAGCATTAACTTCTGGGGATTTTGGTAATCCACCCGGAAGGTCCCCGTTGACGCCATGAACGATGTGTGCCTAATTTTATACTCTGCCTTGTTTGGATTCGTCTTATGATTGCTTCCACTCATTTTGATTGATTACATTTCGTTCGTGAGCTATTTCCGGCACGTCTTTGATTTACGCTCCTTGATACGCAACTTTTTATTTCTGTCCATAATAGCCAGGATCCCACCGAGGAGCATCTATAAACAATGCTTTATTTCTCCCCCTTGATAAAATCAAGAAATGTGATATGCATGTTTAATTTCACGAATTTCGTTTATAACAATCAATTCAGTTACAAGTGAAACGACGGAAGCGAGTTGGCTAATTAATTTCAGTTGATATTTCTCTCGTAAAACTGTTAAGTTATTGGCTGTTAACGCGGAATTAATGGTTCAGCTCAGGTGACCTCCGCGCGCCACCCGACTTGCTTCTTTGTGGCTTAATTTTATCTGAATAGGGCCATTTTGTTGTTAAAGTGTTTATCGCGGTCAACTAAATCGTTATTCACCTTTTAAAGTGCTGAGACGGACATTTTATAATATTTTGACTTCCGTGCCTTTGTTGCAATGCTATAAGATCGTTAAGCTTTTTTGATAAATTATACCATAAAACGTTACAGTAATGTTGCTCGACATTGTTTCATCAATCGCACCTTTAAATAATTATATCTTTAATAATGTTCATTTATAATAGCATTCACATTTCATATCACAATGGCACTGGCAGTAATTGATAATTCATTGGTATCTATCGTATTAGGAAGCGTCTCTTGCATGCAAGTTGTGACTAGCGTAATATCCTGCATGTCATTTATCACAATATTGTCTAGCGGCGCCGTTTTATCTTGTCCGTGGTCGGCAGGTGGGTGTCCACCGTTTTAATATTAATTGATCCTGCATTATTTCTGCCGTATCCGTGCAGAATTGCTCCGTCTGTATCTACGTCACTGTCAGACGCGATTTCCTTCTATTATGATTAGATTAGATGAAACTTGAAACCGACATTACTCATTTATTTTCCGTCATGATAAACACTCCAGCCGTAGGGAGTCCTATGTTGAATAACTACGTCACTTCCATAATTAATAGTTCCACAGTGTAAGTACCGATACTTGATGAAATACCGACAATTTTTTAAAGACGTTTCTAACGTTTTGCTTGTATGTTCCTATATTTTTCAAATTTAATCTCGACTAGGTACATAGCAATCGCGTAGATCTGATGAAGCGGGGTTATCAATTCCATCAATAAAACATGACTCGCATGTACCGCGACTTCAATTTGACGATCATTGCCAATGTTTATTTGAACAGTTATTCGGCACACATTTCCTACCGGTCGTGTCTGCGCTTTGACGGCGCAAACTAGCCAATGTACCGATCTCGACCTCCCGACCTTTATTCGCAGTGTTAGGGAAACGACCAGTCTTTAGTGATCCCTCATTCCCAGGTTGAAATTCGCTTTCCCCTATTCTCCCAGAGATCACTTGTTTTTGGACGATGTGGAAGGACGCCCGTTAGTCCTGAGGTCATCGGCAAGTGCTGATTTGCACTTGACGAGGTGTCCTTTCCTATTTTGGTTGTCAATTGTTAGAAACAAACACCTCTAGTTACAGGTTCGGCTTATTAAGTTCCCATGGTTGGGTGAACTCGCTGAATCGAACTTTAGAAATGCTATTATTGCGTTGTTTTTATTGATTAATGACTAGGGATAATTGGCTGTACCTTCACTTATGTTCAAAATGTTTTATCTAGAATTTGTTTGTTTTCGGTTCGGTTAACGTCAACAGGCTTACGGAATATTACACTTTCTATTATTGGCCTCGATTGATTACTGTGTAGCAGCCTTATCTGTTTGCATTACCTAATTAATGTTATTGTAGGCATGTAATAAATCCGCTGTAAACACAATTATCCTCCAGTCGGTGTCGCTATCGAGTATATTAATTACAAAACACAGCCCACCTCATCGCGGAAGAATTTATACACAGCCCATTGTTTACGCCGGGTACATTTTACAAAACATTTAACGCGTTTCACGAGAGTAAATTGATTATTAATAACATATCCATTAATAATATAATAGCCAAAAAGGAATCGAACACCGCCTCTTCCCAGTAATTTATGTTATTACTGCCCCATCTTCTCGTAATACATCCGACGTTTTCAGTATTCACTCATTACAATAATATTTTGTCGTCCTCTCGCAGAGAACAGAGTTGATGCATATTGAATATCGAGGAAACAATGAACGTATTTTGTGACAATAGCAAAGTGCATTCAGATTTTATTTATTGGATTGTTATGTTTCTCTTTTGGTATTTTTTCAATAAACTTCAATGTTTCTCGTATTTTTTTCTTATATGAATCACAAGATATAAAGTACAAGTTATGTCTGCTTTTATATTTTCGTCACGTCTGATGACTGTAGCCGCTTCATCATGATAAGGGTGTCGTCGTGTTAACTGCTTGTGATTTTCCATTGCGGGAAGTAATGAAATGTTACTAGTGTCTTATTTCATTTGTCACCTGTGCTGTGGAAGAGTTCTTTGAACTTTATGGTTAATTTCCTTTTGAATTAAAAAACATACCTTTCCTACCTTTACTTAATAATAAAACAATGAATTATTCCAGAATTCACATGAATTTCAAAGTCATTCATGTTATTTCTCACTGCTATACTAACTATATTCACTGCTGTTTAATAATTCTCAAGTGAAGTGAATTTAGTCGTGACATTGCACTGATGCTGGAGACGTGAATGGTCTTCATTATAAACTCTCATTTGTTTCGTACGCACGTACTGACATACATTGAGCAGAATCATGAATCTTGAACAGTTATAGCTCTTTATGGCTATGCTTTTAGGGTTGCCAAAATAACTCAAAAACTAACCCAAAAATTCGGCTTATTGAGACCATTTTCATTATCTTCTTAGAATGATCCTTTATCATAAACTTGCATTATAATCATGTAACACTTTTTATTGTGTTCAGAACCTTATTTTGTTGTTAGTTTTTTATGACTTATTTGTTATATTCTGAACCCGTATCTTACAAGTCCATAATGAACAGCTAACATACCATGTACTTTTTAATTGAAGTTTAAATCTTAATTTTCTTTATAACAAATGGCAGTTGATTTTTTATTTTCCTAGTTATTTTTTTCATGATAACCCTACCTGTCTAAAGTGTGTAGTGTTGTCCAGGTATTATCGTCCATAAGCCCAGTGTCTCGACGACGTCAATGCTTAACAAACCCGGTGCCGTTTAGACCTCAGTTGACAGTTCCCACAGTTGTATATGAAATGACGGACCGTTATGCGGTCTCGGTAAAGCCGCACGGCTTGCTGAATGTTGGATGGGATAATGTTTCTTAGGAATAATGGTAAAAGTACTTTGTTGCCTTCAATAATTGCTTAAGATAATATTTACGATTTATGTTTGGATGTCTGGGGACGGATGCCAAAGTAAATCAAGGGAGTCAACGAAATAACTTCTGTGTATAAGCCAAGAAGACAATATTCAAGTATGTGTTTTCTGTATTATAAAGAGTCATCCTTAGCATGACGTAGGATAGGGATAAGAAAAACATGGGAGAGATCTTTACTCAGCAGTGAGACAATATAGTTAAAATAAAATGTTTTTAAAATTTCATATGTAACGGAGTGTTAACGATAGTTTCTCCTTATTCTTGTCGGGCGATGGTCCGCCGATTTATTGGCAACGCAATCAGGCCTTGCGGTATACTGATTTACCTCGCCTGGTGCTGTGAATTTCAAATCTTCTGTATTTTTATCCAGTTTATGAATAATGTTTGAATGCATACAGTCAACATAAAATTTTGAATTGCGTTTTATATATCTTTCTCTTTTTGGCCTCATTTGGGGTTGACTTTTCAATCGGCTCTGTAGAGTCTTTGGTATGTTGTATTTCTGCATAAGCTTTATGATCTATCTTATTCATTAATGTACTATAGACATCTGTCTATAGTCTGCTAATGTAAACGTTGAATAGAAAAAGAACCTCACAATTATGACAAGAACAGAATTAATCCAAGTCTACAAGTTGTAATACGTGCAATTTCCTGTTCCGATATGGCTTACGCTTCAAAGACAGACTACCTCGATTTAAAAACCTGGAACATAAAGTCAAACAAAAACTTGCACAACGGAACTAGTCGCGTCTTTGGACTGCGGCTGCGGAGGCCCATAAGATTTCCCATCAAACTTTTTGTCTTTGTATCGGCTTTAAAAATGCGCTTAATACGTCTCGTTAACCTTTAGCAAAAACTCATGTATGCACTCGTACAATTGCGGAAGCCGTTCCTATCTGTGTATCTTCGTCATCAGTAATTTCTTTGTCGTCTCGGTGCTAGTGACGGTAACTGATAAAATGACAAATGAGATTATTTAGTCGATTGATGCATCTCATAATTTTCATATCAAATAACTGTCCTTTCTTTATAAAATATCGATTAAGATAATATATGGTATATGTTTTATTATTTGCATCTTTTTATTCATTATCATAAAGTTTTATAAAAGACTAGCTTTCGCCCGCGTGTATTTCCCACGGGAACCATGCCTTTTCCCGGGATGAAAGGTACCCTATGTCCTTCTCCGTACTTCTAACTATGTGTATGCGAAATTTCAGGAAGATTGGTTCAGTAGATGAAGCGTGAAGAGGTAACAAACAAACAAACAAACAAATAAACAAACCAACAAACAAACTCACTTTTGCATTTATAATATTAGTTAGGATTAGGATTGTTTTCGTAGCATATTTAAAAGCAAGTTACGTATGTGTTCACCTATTTTAATCTTAATTTTTCATCCTCAATCTGCCCCATTCCAACTAACCGTTACTGCAATTTACATTCACACATTCATTCATCTCAATTGTTCAATAACTTCCATTGAGTGTCTTCACTCACTCTTGTGGGCTGATTTCTAAATTGAAAAGCGTAATATCCTGGCGTTCTAGACCAGTCCTAGTTAACTGATTGTCCCCCAGATTGTTGACATCACATGAGATCATAACCTAAATACTTACCGGGACAGTTTGAACCAACAATACCTCTTATACCTATATCAGACTAGTTGCTTTTCAAGATTATGTTCATATATCATTTCGACGACCTCCGTGGCCTAACGGTTATCACGCCAGACTGCCACACCGGAGGTCCCGAGTTCGATCCCCGGTCAGGTCAAGATGGAAAATGATCTTTTTCAGATTGGCCTGGGTCTTGGATGTTTATCTATATATGTATTTGTCATAAAATATAGTATCGTTGAGTTAGTATCCCATAACACAAGTCTCGAACTTACTTTGGGGCTAACTCAATCTATGTGATTTGTCCGTATATATTTATTTATTTATAAATATCAATGAACCCCGCTTTCATAAAAAGCTTATAAATTGCGCTTTTAGGCAAGTGTTGTGATCCCATTTTTATTTATTTTTAACTTGTGTGCGTTTTGCCATTGCTCATTTGGTAAGAGGTGAAGGACTTATAAAAGCACACAAGCCAAAAGAAAGTCTATTCACTTTTGAAAGTATCCAGGTTTTTGTTCGGGAAAACAGAGACGGTTCTTAAGTTCTTCCACATCCTGTGCCTTGTTTCTTGCGATTCCTTTCTTACAGGGATCACTGTCGCTAACCTAGCTAATGTTTAACCTTTCTAATAGCGGCTTTTAAAAGAATTTTCTACTACACTACTACTATAGTTTTAGATCTTGCAAGTCGCTAAGTTCGCTTCACATCTCAAGGACCTGCCAACCTTTCGCAGCATGATTAATAGGGTCCCACCCACTGGTATTATTAATTAGTCAGCGGACCAGCCATTCAGGATGAAAATTCTGACGTTGAGCTCTGCTAAGCGCACACGCACGATTTGATCGGCGCCGGCGCGCAAGCGTGTCCAGACGGCCTTATTGCGGTTTGGAGAGGACCCGAGGGCGTAGAGTCACGCGCAGAAAATCGCAACTGATCTTTAATAACAATGTTAATTAGTTATAGCTTCAAGGGGTTTTTGATGTCTCTCTCTTGTCAACTCTATTACAACAGTCGTGGTCGCTGGACGACTGGCTTTCATTGGCATTCGATTATTTCATTCGTTCAATTTAAAGTTTTTAAGGACCATTTATTAAGTTCGTGGTAATCAAAACATAATAATGTAGTTCCTAAACATCTCGCGACATTTGCTCTATCTACTCTGCAAAGAATAAGAGCACGATACTTTATTGTAACTTTAATCAGGGCTTGAAACCGGTTAATAAAAAACCTAAAAAATAAGTGTTTTGACCTGGTTACGCAGTAACGCTCGGGCCATTACGATCGGAGTGAAAACCCTTTTGAATCGGTCTCGCGAGCGGAAATTACCTGGTTAATCCCGCGCGTGCGAGTGACAAGGACGGGTATATCGCTCAGCGTTTTATCTCACTTACGCATTTGCAAGTCTCAACGTGTAGATTGGTTAGATTTATATCGAGCGAGAGTGAGAAATAATCATAGTTAGAGCGAGATAGAACACGATCGTCGAAAAGAGCGAAATGTTTTGGGTCTTTCCGGTATTTTGAACAGGAACTGAAATGATATCGCGCTTTGAACATAACCAGAAATAATATATGGTTTTGCTCAACCGTAACTGATTTAAAACGCTCTTTTTTTAAATGTATGGCGCATCGAGTGAGCTGGTTTAGAATTTTAACCAGGTTAGCAAGCCCTGTCTTTAATATCAAAAATACTTTATCTGATATAAGAAAGAATTATGAATAGAGTATATTTTAAAAGGATTTTCTTAATTTAGTTTAGTTTGCTTCCCGGGATGGCTGTATCGATTACTCAATCGGCACGAACGTCATTATAACATTGACATAATTACAGGTACTTAAACGTCACATCGCCATTAGGTCATGAAAACTAGCCCTCGGCCACCACAGTCGCCGGTGGTGTTAGTGCCAAGGTCATCGGGGTCACGCTGACCACGTCACATCGGGTCACGCACATGTCAAACCCCAACCACGAAATCCGCTCGATCATATCGACTTATAATCGGACCTTTCGCAATCGATTAAGACAAGGTCAACCTAACGTCAATGTACGTCTTAATTGAGATTTAACAGGCATTTATATATAATTAAGAAACAATATTACTAGCGCCTAAGCTATAATTAAAGTCAATGCTCCATTTAATTCGATACCTAGTGACGAAATGTTGCGGTTACAATCGAAGATAAATGGAATCGATAAGGGACAGCGATCGAGTTATTACCCGACCAACACTCTGAAAGTAATTTGACATTAGTGCTTGGTTAGCTCACACCTCTATTCACTATTCAATTTTCATTGCGTAAAGTCGTGAAATCTATAATGTTAGCTACATTTTTGCGACAAAAGGCCACAAATGTGTGCATTTGTACGCAACATCGAATCGGCCTGTTTTCTGTTCTGTTGAATCAATCATCCACATTCATCCAACACAACGGCTGTCAACAAACTATGATAAATATTCCGATTAGACGTCACATCAGAATCGTTACGAAATCGAGCGTGACGAGAGATCGATTATTGAACCCAACCCTGAACTTAGAATTTGGTACACAATGAGTGCTATTTTATCTATGCTTATTAATTGAGTAGCGTGACAAGATCAGAGGTGTCGCCAAGTCCATGACCGGTGTTAACCTACATGACGATTGCGCAAGAGCCGATATTGTATCGAATCGGTTCGGGATCGAATCGTCGTCATTGCGAAAGGCCGGCCCTACGATGACGATGATGAATTATAATTAGTGACCATTGTGCTGCGGGCTCTCAAGGAGAAGTAATAGATTGTTTTAGCTCTGACGACAATAAATAGGAATATTGCTCAAGAAATTTTAGTGATGGAACTTGAAATAAATACTTAAATAAAAATAAATACTGCGTAGAAAAAATGCGATAAGTTTCAACTAAATGGCAACCGCATATATGTTCATACAATATCAAGTCAAAGTTACGAACTTTGTGTCAAACGAAACTGAAATCTGTAGAAAAGCTCTAATATCATCCAAGGGGCTCAGAAACCGAAAGAAACAGAAAGTTTTGAAAAATACGTTTATCAATTCGTTTTTATTAAAACAACAAACTAGTACTCTACAACTAACCCTCAAAATACTCCTAAAAAAAAAAAATATTCCTTAGGTTTCAAACACCTGGTTGACTGAAAGAAATCCCTTTTTGGGATAAGTCCGCCATTGTACGCCTCTCTTTTTGTTTCACTATCTTTTGTATTTTTCTTATGTGTATGTGCAATAAAGAGTTTACAAACAAACAAACTAACCCTTGTTTCTCTAGTGGCAGAGCCACCCAAGGTGACCTAGTTGGCTGTCCGTCCATCTGTTTCATCAGCAGTTAATTTGTTTTATTAGCCGAGATTGGCGTGCGGGTCAACACTTGTTAGATTCAAGCCGCAATTGCTATTGTCATCTTTGACGTTGTTAATTTGCTTTCGACGTATTGGGTGGGATGATATGTATAAGAGGGAGGATGTTCAGTCATTTTGATATCTCTCTTTCATATTTTTAATTATATTGTATTTATTATGACCTACCTTTATATACCTTTACTAATGTTTTGTTTTTGTTACAGGTAATTACCACTATGTTTTCTAAAAATGAAGTAGTTAAAGCATGCGGAATGTGGGTAAGTTCATTACCTTTGAAAAGTTGTTCGAAAATATAGTGACTTACGCACTAATATTGATTAACGAATAAATCAATCGATAGCACAATCCATCTATCAATCGATTTATTCGATTAGGTCTTAAAGTAATTAATTTAAGCACGCATGTCGATTAATTATCTTAATGAAAATCGCTAATTCGGGTCGGTGCGCGGGCGCAACCCTTGGTAATTAAATGTCGACTTTGAGATCGGCGTGCCAATTTGTTTGTCGTGTCTTGACATATTAAATAGTTAATTAGCTTGAGATTTAGCAACGGTATAAATCATAATTTATTTAATTCGGTCGGAAATATTTTTTATTTAAGACAAACACTGAAGAGCAGATGTCCAAATTCAAAGTTTTCCAAAGAGCAATAGAACGAAGTGTTCTTAAGATTAAAAGAGTGGGTAGAGTCCTGTCATTGTCCTTTTTTCTTGTTTATTATTTCTAATTAACTGGATATCTTTATCCGCTAATAATTCATTCCTACAAAAGTACAAAATAACTTAGTCATTATCGAAGTCTCATCAAAAAATATCATATCAAATCATTTACCATACATTTAAAAAGAGGTCTTTCACAAAGAGGTTTGCTTTCTTCTTTCCAGGTTTTCAATATTTCGGCGTCTTTCCTTCTTTTTTAAGTTTTTAGCACGTTCGAAGGTGATATTGAGGTTTCAGGTTCATAGTCTACATAGACGATGTCATCATCACAGTCAATAATTATAAACTACGGTTCAGAATTAAAAAGCGCTTGTACTTCATAAATACCGGAAAGCGAGAGGAACACATTCGACCTTCGATACAGAATTAGAGCCATATCAAAATGACCTCGAAGCCAAGCGACAGTGTTATTATGTCATAATCATTTGCAAGATGCAGTGTGGTGACGCAAACCTGCCAAAAGATAGGTCAAGTTGGATGATTTTGAATCACGAAACGTTTTACGACAAATAAATTGTCTTGTTTTAATGATCGTTTAGCGCAGAACACAAACGAGTATCGGAGCTTCTAGTATCGGAGGCCAAGATCCTCTTTGGGTCGTCGAGCCAGTAATTAAGTAATGAAATGATCTTTTGGAAATCGTATCGTAGGCAGTGATATCAATGGAGTGAATCTAAAAACCTATTATAAAAAAATGTTGTGGTTCAATTAGAAATAGAACAATGTTATCGATGCAATTAACAGTTTTTGTGGCACCACTAAAATCGATAAGATATGTATTTCAAAACGATAATAATTCCCAGCTACTTAACGGTAGTTGTAAATTGGTTGGTTAAACGGTGTCATTTTGTTGATAAGGTAGACGGAGAGGCTACAAAAGTCGGCGATCTTATCCACATTGCCTTTGCCTAAACAAAAGCACAGGGCGGGCGCTTCATAGAAACGGCGCGTCAAATATGCCTACTACTACTACAAATGAAACTGTATATCCGTGAACACGTCAGTAACACGTCAATGTGTGCGTTTTCATAGTCGAACGTCCCACAGTTACACAAGAACGGGGGAGAAGTGCGGAAGGAGCGGGGGGGTGCCATATTGCGGGAGGGGCAGGGAGTTTCCTTTCTGTACGTAGTACTAATATTAATTCTGTGACAAAAGCTAATTGCTATATTCAAGAGACTTTAAGTGTTCCTACAAAATTAAATGTCGAATGAATAATGTCTTGTTCTTATAATGTAAAAGTTGTTTTTCGGTATAGTAAACTATAAATGTTCTTTAACTCATCAATTTCTTTTAACTTTCAGTTTATCCTGATCTGTTACTTTAAATTTAAAGCACGTTTCAAAGGTATCGATAAATATTCACGGCAATATAATTTTAACTTCCTCTCAATCTCCTAGTTATTCCATTAAGCCCCGGACAGTTGCAGAAATTGCTGTTCGGCCGAGTAATACGATCAGATAGTTTTACTAACGTCGTAATTCAAAAGCACTTAGAATATTGCAAGTCAGTATTTCAAATATAGGCAGGTTCAGCTCATAACACATTCATGGCCTCCCCACACTTAAACGAGCAGGCTCTATTGGAAATGAAAGATGTCTTTAATGCATCAACTAAATTATGTCCTTGCTTTATTATGTTAAAGGTATTTAAGTAGTTAGGAAAATCTAGAATTACTTAAACGCACTCTACTTTAAGGCTTGTGATGTTTGTTGTTAACTTCGTCAACGTGACTAACAAACATCCAGTAACAGTAACGCAAGGTCCAACAAACTTACCAATTTTGTTTTGTGTTGAGAAGATTCTGAATCTAATTTATTTTTTAAATATATTGTTGTATTTCTATAGAAATAAGTAGTACCTTTGTACTTAGTTTTACTATGTTTTATGTTTCCTATCTATATATTTGTTGTGAACAAAAAATAATAAATAAATAAATATCATACATTTATTATATCAAACAAAACTTTCAGACTCACGAAATATGATCAGACAAAAACTTTCAGCATTTTAATGTTATCAAGATATAGATCTCGTAGTGAACACTAGGCTTTACGTGCTTAGTCGACAGGTGGGTGGTGCTGGTGGTATGCGCCGGCGCCGTCATAGCTGCCTACTTGGAGATTTATGAGAACAGCAGCAACCACACGTCAGTAGGTGGCACTAGTCGGAACTTTCAACTATACACGTCTAAGCCATAAAACAAAGATTTCCCGTCGCTTTACCGAAGTTATGTGTTTAACATCGACGAGACGTAGATGAGTATTGAGTTACAAATTCAGACACAAATAATTTATTTAATCGCCTATAAAATAAAATAATAAATTAATAATGTATATCTCATTAGACAGTTAATCACTAATCTTAATTTAAGTATAATCTTAGCATATTTTTTACGAAATAGCGCTTGCTAATTCTTGCTTGCAAGTTTAAGACTCAATTCGAAGTGGGTGTAACATATCTGTCAATAAATTATCCATTAGCTCTACATTAAAAATTTTAAAACATGTCATTACCACCACGGGTCAAATGTCTTGTTGCGAAATATTATCTTTGGCATGTTGTTTGTCTGTATGAAAGTCATGATCTTGAACCTGCAGTCTTGAAGCTGGACGGCCGAGTTTCCAAGATGGCGGATTGAAATCAGCTGTCATGTCAATCAGTCACAGCTTTCGCGCCAACCGGAAATTTGTAAACTACCGAAGAAAGGTGAATGTCAAGTTTTGTTTTGATGTACGGTGTGATGTGACCGGCAATTTGATGGCGTAATAAGCGATTAGCTGGTTCTGGTTGTTGGTCTATCTTGAGAAACTACAAGGAAATAGTTATTTTTTTCTCATCAAGCATGAGAGAAATTTCCTTTATTAAAATTTAAGGAAACGGTTAAGACTTTTTTTCTTTGGCAACCACTTTCCATTAAATTTAATGTTTCTGCTAGCTTAGCTAGTTCAACATTTTACTCAATAAGTATTAGTTTTCTTTGCAGATTTTCTTTAATATTCTGACACTACATTTTAAGATTTGATTATACTTTTAGATTTTACGTAACTCGGTAATTTAGATTGCTTTTTTTAAATAACTTATCAAAGGTCACATAAACTTCAATAGCATAAATCAAATTATAAACTCGATCAGCAATATGTCACAATGACGAGATTTTATTTTTAATTAAATCAATAGTTCTATGAGATTATATTCGTACAATAGCCTTTTTTTATCAGAAATGCGGTATTCAGAACACGCCAGCAGCACAGAATTAATATAAGTGCCAGCAGTACTCACGCAAAAACACAACGAACTAAACGGAACTACTTACATTAGTTATCTACACAATTTCTCGTGATACGTTAACCTCTGCTCTATGGTTATAATGTTCTCACGACTATGCTCGTACAATACATAAATAGTTCAAGTTTAGTTCCTTTATTCCGTATGTACAGTCAGATGCAGAGAACCCAGTGTTTTAAAAGACACTTCTTGTCACGTACGACCAAACTGTGGAATCAACTTCCTGCGGGCGGTGTTTCCGAACCGATACGACATTGGAACCTTCAAAAAACAAGGAGCCGGCAACACTCCTGTAATACCTCTGGTGTTGCAGTTGTCTATGGGCAGCGGTGATCGCTTACCATCAGGTGACCCGTATGCTCGTTTGCCTCCCTATGTTATAAAAAAAACCTTACCCCTCTGAGATTAGGAATCGGTAAGATAGGGGGATTCAGGGTTCTTTTCATTTGACTGTACGTACGAATCAGATCATAAAACTAATTTCTAAGAATTATTAGTAGTTGAAAATTAGCTATGCGCAGGGATTTGAAATTTTACTCGTATCCTTGATTATATCATAAAGGAATCCTAATTTTATCTAAGAGATGTAGAGAATCCAGAATAAAAATTGAAATTCCGCCTTATGTGGTACCTTCAACTAGCTCGACTTGCATCGGAAGTGCGGATTAGAAAATTGCGTCTGCGCATCGTAAGCGAACACTCCACGCCGCGACCACTTTCACTGACATTGAAACAGTGGATACTAGTGGGCCGATGCAGATTACCATCATAATTATAGTGTTTAGCTCTATGTGAATTATGTTGTGAAATAAAAGAAAACTGTTTTCAAATAACACCCTGTATTGTGGTATTTTGTATGCAAATTGTTTTTAACACATCATACTCGTAGTCATCGTGATTTACATAAATATTATTCATGTTTCGATACGGTATGGATTATCTCTAAGGATATTTTTTAGTGTTTCTTTGTTTTAGAAATTTTAAGTACGCTATTTGTTGGTGCTATCAAAACTTGGCTGATTTCCAGTTTCGGAAGCATAAATAACATTACAAGTTTATAATTTTTGGGTAACTATTTCTGCATTGTTTACTTCTTCAGATAGTGTTTTTTTGTTATTTATTTATTCAACATCACCTTCATCCCGCTTAGAAAGTGAGGCAGTCTAGCTGACAATAAAATTATTGTCTCGCTCCAGTATATACGTGAAATGTTAGTTGCGCAAGAGACGGTGGGAAAGATCGAGTGACCCGTGTTTGCGTACGGCACAAGAAAAAGGCCCTTTCGAACGTAATTCGTGGAAAGTGGACGCATAGAGTTCAGTGACTGGCAAAAACAACGGGGCCCTTTGTGTAGCCACAGCATACTTATAATGTAAGCTCTTAACTTCTTTTATCAGCGTTGCGCAACGTGGAAAGTTATTACGCAGGTATATTTGTCGCTGATATCGGGTGGCTTTATTAGATTGGAAAATGCTCTTGGAGTCACGGGCATTTTAATGTATTATCTCACAACACAACTTAAAAAAAAATTGTAGGCTCCTAATTACGTATTGCATCTTGTTCGTTGTTATCTTTCCCTCTAGCTTTTCGTTCCTTGCCTATTACTGAACTAGCATTAGCTCATATTTATATTACTCGTATTAAGCATGCTGGTTCTGTTCTAATTTATACAGCTTCTATGCGAATTTCAAAATATTGTTCCAACTTTGCACATTGCAATTATTCGCATAATTTCTGTTGGCGCCAACCTGTGTTGGTGTTCAGTAAAATGAGGTGTCTGTCACTCGGGTCTCCCTGACACGTTTCGCGCCATTAGCATGCAATCACCGCTCACCGCGTTGTCTGTGATATACACTCTATGTTGCTTGTCTATGCCTCAGGCTGGGGATACAACTGAGCTGATGCTTATGAAGCTTTTAGAGGAAGACTTTGAAACTGCTTCCTCTCACCGCTTTGTCTAAGATCTTCACTTTGTGCTGGTTGTCTATGCCTGAGGATACTCCAGAGCTGGTGTTTCTGGACAAAGCTCATCAAATTCATAATAAGTCACTCGATGTTTAACATAAATAAAGTGGTCTAATTTGTCCGTATCAAAAATCGCTACGATTTTCTATGAATTGAAGATAATGTTAATCAAGACTTGTAGCGTGTCTTTGTGTACGTTTCTTTGATACTTAATACCTACTATTCAACAGATATCGAAGACTACATTATTGTTGTGGAAATAAATTACTGCACGCAGTAGCACATCCTATCAAATTGTACAAAAGTTGCATCAAGTATATTATTGCCAAACCAAATATTGTTAATAACCTCAAATCAATATCGATTAAGATGTTAACTACGACCTTGAAGAGATCATCAATCAAACACTTTACGCCATGGCACATTTTTTCACAAAGCATTATAAATTATTTTGTTTGTCTGTCTGGGAACATGCCCTTGCAAATCAAGATATGATCGATAGATACGTTCGATTTGCGAGTAATTTTGCACTCGACAAATAAGCGACTGCACTTTACTTGAAGGTTACTTACATAATTTTAAAATTACATCAAGTCCGCCTCTGACAAGTTCAATAGTCTCACAATGCCAAGTTTTACATTATACCAATCGCAACGCAATACTTTATGATATTCATGTATTTATCAATCAATATCAACGAAGTTATTGTAGTAACAAAGTCTTCATTTAATTTTCTTGTGGTCTTTTGTGTAAAATTATCAATGCGTAATTCAGAATGAATTTGGAAAATTTACATTTATTCGTTAATTGATTTTGAAATTGATCCTACGCCAATTATCGGGATATAAGAAGACAAACTATGTATATATGAAGATACTTCTATTTATCGATTGACTAAAATAACAATAAACCATCTTCGAAAACCAGAGAAGAAAAAGCGTGTCTCTTTTGCAATCGATCCATGAAAATCACAAAAAGACGCTCTTGTCATGTCCGAAGATCGCGCTGACCCTAATAGCGATGGTCCACAAAGATAATCCGATGCTAACTCGCTACATGACTTGATGACTTAATCAGCAATCTCATCTCATCTGCATTGCGTTCCCGCAAACTTTGTAGAGCCAGTTGTGTCGACAGATACGTTGTTAAGTAAAGAGTATAGGCTTAAGTGGTTCATCTTCGCAAAAGACATCAGAATAATAAGACAATTAGAAATGCTATCTGCCGTCTGTGTTGTGTAGTCAAAAACAACAATTTACAGAAATACTTAATTGAACCCAAAATTTAATTAAAGTTGTAAATAAATCAAAACCATTTCATCAGTTAAGCGCTTTGATTTATCACTACTAACTATGATTGTCAACAAAAGAAGGGTCGTAGACTATATTCATTTTCAACATTTAAAGTAGACACTTCTGTGGTCGGTCCAGATTATGAGGTACCAGGTACCAATAAAGATCTTGTACCAAATAGCGATTACCATAAAGCTATCTAACTTGTCATCGGTCTATTACTTCCTTTGGCAGTAAAGCACGCCCTAACAGCTAGCCAATGTTACAGTGCAACGATTGCCGGTGCAGGCGCAATAACAACAGGATTAATCGAAACATTGACGCAGCGAACTTGTTCTAAGAAACAGTGGAAATAGCACCCATCTCGGATTTCCATAGGAAATGCTCTACACGCCCCGAGCGTAGCACTAGGACTCAATTCTAATAGCTCAATTGTCGAGTTTGAGATAGGTATTCTGTGTTTGTTATATCGTGGTATCCTCCATAAATATTAGATAATCCTTACTTTTACTGAAAAAATTTGGGGGTGTTAGCAGTTTTAAAGAAATTCAGAAAATTTATTTAAAACTGTTGAGCTGATTTCGACGAATTTGATATATGGGTAGAGTAAAACCTACCTCGGGGCGAAGACGGTATACTCGTCCTCTAATATTGGTCCACTGGAATAAACGTTGCAGATTTGGCCCCCTATAAAGGTCCCCCGGCAGGAGAAAATAGCATCTCAATTTTAATTTATTTTAAACATGGCAGCAAATTAAGTTATTTTAACGGGACTTAGCACGAGCTTTTAGTTTTGTTGTATTGCCTTACTACTGCGGCGCAGCGACCCGAAGTAGATGCCTTCGACACGAGATGACGCCGTTTTGGTTTTTTTGTTGTATTGACGTTTCAATTTTGTATATATTTATAACTTGCCTCCAACGTCGTTTTGGTGACGCTCAATTGCTTTTGATGGCCCATTAAAGTTATTGCCAAATGCCGACTGAGTTAGGCCCACAACACATCACTGTGTACCCAGGTAACATAACATAAATGAATACCATTCGAGCTGACTTATTGGCAGCTACGTATTACGCCATTCTTCTTGTCGAGTCAAAATGACTCTAATTATATCATGCTTAACATTGGTAATTTCCTTTGCCTCATATTGATGTTGCAAAGCTTGCCTTCGCCTTCGTTTTCGAATCATCAAAAAAATATCGCTTTTTCGTTGCCCTCCTTAAGGACAAGGACTTCTTTTTGACAAGACGTGGGGCAGTTGAACAGACCAGAATGAGCTATCTATTGAACGGCGATAGAAGCGACACACTGCTCTTCTATGGCGTGATGGTGTGTTTTGGTCTTTACATTTAGGACCACGCTTCAAAATAACGGGCATTTAAAGTGTTTAAACAACTCCTTTGACACCTCCGCTTCGCTCTCCGGTTTAACATATTTATGTTGGCGTTAAAGACCAAGTCCTGGTGTGAAAGCCAACTCGTAACAATAATCGTGACTTCAAAATAGACTTGTCAATGTGAAATTGTATGCGAATTCTAAATTCATTTCAGAAATCGATGGTTGGGCATCGGTCTAGACAAAGATTTATTCAGTAGTAAAGTGTGGTACAGTAATAAACTTTCTTGAAACGTGTTTTTTTACAGCACATGACTGTCGGATACAGCGCCGCCGCCAGTAACTTTAACATATTTCCTTTACGAAACAAAATACATTTAATACATAAAGATTTTCGTCTCATCTATTTTTATCGCAACATCTAGTCGTCTAATACAATGGAGCAATTATTGAAAAATATTTACTTTAAGTGTGCTTATTTGTTCAATGTCAACCAACAGAAATTGTAGCTTGTTAAATTGTTGAATCGGCGGCGGCGGCGCTCTTTTCCTCTTCAGTGTCTTTATCATCTGTTTTCTGTTTTTCTCTATATTTTGTGTTGTGAATTTACTTATTATTAGTTACCTTGTCTAATCCACGTCGTGCCAGCCTTGCCTTTTACAAATGTCGCGTTCTCGTATCAGTTAAGACTTGCGCAGTCGTGGGACTTTGGGCCGCGGTGGACTGAAATCCCCGATAGTCTGTATCACTTGCAAGTGAATTTGAGTTACGTGTAAATTTTCCTCCAATCATTAGTACCTGACCGGACAGGACAAGTTTATTATTTAAAAGGTATTTGCGTTTCCTTAGACTTCATGTTAATACAACACAAAATAATGTTAGAAATTTGCTTCCATTGCGTGGGCTTCACTTTCAGCGTACAAATAGATGATATTTACTTAAACCTTGGACTTTGGCTAGCATTTAGAATTTTAAATTTTTGCTAACTAGGGATTTTGTCTAAAACAGTCCCTCGTCTGCGCAAGCCTTCTAGATACTTATAATACTAACTCCACATTCCATAGTTTATGGGATGTGCTAAATTGGCGCGTTGACGGCAACGGCAAATAAACGCTAAACATTGTGTTTTATGGCTGGCCACTAATCTCGGGGCAGAGGCTACGCGTTGATTGCGCGACAGATTTGCTTCAGTCTATTTGCAATTGAACCGTTGGAACTTTGATGGTTCAACGAACGACTGTTTCATTAAATTGTCTTTAATAACTACGACTATTTCTTAAGATCCCATGGATTCGTATTTTTCTTTCATATTTATTTGCACCTTTTGTATTGTATAGTGTAGATTGAACAAGGAGCGCCATAGTCTTGACTTTAAAAAGTGCACTTTAATTGAGCATTAATTATGAATCATCTCGTCTTACATGTAAAATACTGTACATCTCTAATGCTTTCACGTCATAATTAACCGACTGAAAAGCATTTGAAAATAGCTATTAAATCAGTCACAATGCTCGTTTAATATTACCGCCGACGTTCTCAACTGCGGAACACGAAACGAACAAGCATCACGTACAAACCGGAACATTAGCATGGGGTCTATGGTCGTGGGTTCGTATTCCTAACAATGGCGCCGGCGCAAGACTCGCGATGCCCGCAGCTTCCTCCGATAACACTCGCACGCTATAGGATGTTGATTACCTGCTCGTAGTTTCTGCAAACCTGGTACTTCGTTGGACGTTGCCACTCGTGGTATCAGTATGGAAAAAACCAACTCTGTTTTAACGAACCAAGCAAAAGCTGCATAATTTCCCCGATCTCCTTTCCGTAACCAGTTCAAGACTCGTACGGAAGGCCCCATTAATATTCAGCCCTCGATATTACTCAAAAGTATAACAAGCTATTCTCGCATTCCCGAGCCATGTTTTATTTATGAACGTCGCCTGACCACTGGCGTGACGGCTCCATCCATTCTATTTTGAACGTTTCCAGCTACGAGGGGATTGACAAGTCGTCATAAAATATTCAAAGGGCTCGATAGCTCAGCGCGTACGGATGTTCATAGATGGCAAACATACATTGCGTCCGTATCGGCTAATTATACGATGGGGGTTTTGTCGTAGAGGCCTTAATCGTGCTTCGGAAGAAACGATTTATGTATCAAATTGCTTCTTTTTGTCTTTTTGAACTAGAAAGGATTCGTGACCAGTAGAAACAATAATAGGTGACTGTAAAATATTCACAAAGCACATGAGCGCACCCTGTGCTGTGCACGGCGTAGTCGACGTGGCGTGCGCCGGCGCCGGCTTCTCTAATAATAGTCGCATTCCATTCCCGGGCCCTGGAAGGACTTACCTCGTCTTGAGTACACCTGCCCTGCCGCACTTTCCTTTTTCAATCGCCATGCTTTCCCCTTTAAAACATAATCGCGGTTATGAATTTTCACAATCCTTTTATAATGAAGTCAAATGTCTATATTAAATATTTGCTCTTGCATAAGCCATTTGTTGCACACCGTGGGAAACGCGGATAAAATTGAACTACACGATAATACTTATTGGATGTCGCGACGAGAGCCTGGACGGCGATATCGTAAATTATTAAAAGTGTAATTTGCATCGATCGTGGTGAGCAGAATTTGCCAAGTAATGTGACATAATTGCTTAATACTACAACAGCCTGAAGAAATTTTATATTTAACGACATTGTTGCTAGTGATTCCTTGACGTTGAGGGCAAATGCATGAAGCGTAATGATAGTTTCCAACGGATAAGGTGAGGGCAATGTTTCTGGAGCCATTAGGGAGCTCAGGAGGCGTGCAAGTGCGCTGGCGCAGAACCGGCGCAGCAGGCGTAGGGCGCACGCGTTACACTTACCTCTCGTGAGAACAGAGTAGACATAAATATTTATTTTGAACACGATAGCGATTTGCAGCTACTTTCACACGCGCGAGAGGTGGTAAATGGTAAAAGTTGTTCCGTTAAGACCGGGAGCCAACGATTTTTGTTACACCGCGGCTGGGACATTCAAAGCCGTGTATTGAACTATTGTATTTAGATTGGGGATTGTGTTGGCTGTAGCTGGAACCGTCGTCGTCGCGTGTCACATTGTCGATGTAGCAACTGGAAACCGAACAAAATGAACGACGTAAAGACTATTTGATTTCAGGTTCTATAATTGCTGCCCATTGTTTGCTTCAGATCGTTTGATTTCCTTGTTCTGATCGGTTTATACTCAAACTATAAGTTTTTAATATGTCAGATCAAATGTAATTTTGTAACCAAAGTTCTTCATAAATGTGCTAACTATATTCTTTTTTACTGATTTTTGTTGATTACATTATTAACACCATAAATTATTGAGAAATAGTCACAAGTTCTCTTTTTTAGACAAGAACTTTTTTAATGCAAATATATTATAGCTCCATCATCATCGTCAAATTTAAGAGCGAGCATTTAACTCTTTCAATTGCCTACTGTTTCACTTCTAGATACGACCCGTCTCTAACTTTTTCGTTGATTTACCTTATATAACTCTGCCTTGGTTTTTTCTGGGCTCCTTCTTTTTTCCTTCTATGATGATTGATGATGATTCACCTTTACAAACTGAGCAGTATTATGTACTTATTTAGCTTAAATTAATTTCGAAGAACAAGTCCTTCTCAAGATAGGTCTCTCACAGCACAATCGTACTGTCCACTGGGCTGCCATAGACAACTATCGCACATTAATTACCAGTATTGAATATTCAAGACGTGGTGCCGGAAGGGCCGCTTCCGCGGTGTCATTCAGGATCTAGTCGGGATGGCGCTTGGTCGGCACCACTGTGTTGTATCAGATATCTAACTGACTATTGCTATGTGGCTTTATGTCACCATAAATTTTGCCCTAGCTTGTTCGGCACCACTTTGAGCTATGCAATTTTATACCACGGAAATCCTACGTTAATACCTGGTCATCCTAAAGCTGAATGTTTTAACAAAATGAATAAGTGCTTTGCTAGAGCTGTTTTGTAACATTTATACAGGAGAATCTGTGGACTAAAGCCTGTCCTGGATAAAGTTGTTTCGACCTCCCTCTTAGATTTTCAAAGTAACCGGCTAGAAGCGGCTCAACACAATCGCATAAAAGCTTAAACGTTGTAACGATGAAAGCAGTTACATTGTAAGTCCTCGTAAAAGACATAGCTAATTACCTTATTGTGGTGAATATTAACGGTTTCCCTGTAGAAGCTAATGTTAACGGGCAGTTTTCTGGAAAATGCCGTTTCCGAGTACTGTGACTAATCAGAAACTATTTGCATTGCTGTTCTTCTAGATAGTGTGCTATAAAAACAGGCAATGCAATTTCTGCTTAAGCGCAAAATAAACCATTATATACTTTATTACTTCGTTGGTATCTAGTGTTCCTAATTTTAATTCCGTTAGTACGTAAGTTTCTTTACAAGTACCGTTATTAGTATTTGCACCTTATTGAAAAGCAGGCTGGTTAAATATTTCACACGTACTTTGTTCTAATCTAAACTGCTTTGTGTGCTTTTCCACCGCCAGTTAGTTCATGCCGACTTATTCACATTAATAGAAATCATTGACACATAGACTAGGATATCTCACCATGCATACAACTGCTCTGAAATAAATGCATTTAAAACAAAAGAGAGAAATCTCATTAAAGGCATGTCTTATCACCGCCGTAAATCAATGCCAATGAAACACATAACACACTGACGATCGTTATCTAAATGCGCCAATCGTTCACACCGGTATTATCTGTACACCTGCCGTATGCTAATACAAAACGTAAATCACAAGAGTTACTGCTATCTGGTCTGTCCAACAGTCACGATCGCTCCTTTTCGGCCAACCACCAGTCCCAATTACAGCCTCGGTACCAGCTGATCAGTTAAGCCCTATTCGGACTATCTCGATTAGATCTTTAGTATTTATCTGATTGTCCATCATGTTTACATCCTCGTTTTCTGAATCATAATGATGACTGTTGTCGCATAATGTGCGTATTTTATGATGCATTCAGTATATTGCGTTTGTTTTATTACCTCTTTAAATAAGTAGTAAGCATTTGCATAGTTGAAATTATGTTAGAGATTGGGAAACAAAAAAAACTTTGCCTGCATTTAAAGAAAAGCCTTCGATTGAAATGAATATTAAGATTGCTTATATAGCGCAAATTGCGAATTAATCTCAACTGTCTTCGTCAAAGGTCAGCTGTTTAAGGCGATGCTTCATTAAAATTAGCTCCCGTACTTTGCACGCATCGGGCCACGATGCTCGTCGGCGACGATTTCCTCGTTAAACGTTTTGATTTACGCACCTCGGGTATCCTTGGCGATGAGGTTTTACCCTACGACCTTCCGCAAAAGGCGTGATGAATCATGAATATTTGCGCTGTGCGTTGTTTTATTTTTTCAATAGTTCTAACCATATACGCGAGGATCGCGGGCGGTGATGCGGGCGCTTTGTTTTGGTGATCAGTCAACGACCGGCTCCGCGGTTTCCTGACACATTCCTGCCTGCCTCGTCACCGGGAGATTCATGCAAACGATATGCAAGCTCGCCCGTTAGCAACGCGCCTTCACCTCTCGTGAACCGAATCCAAGTGACGATTTTTCGCCAAGATACCACGCCGAGGACTCCGGCGGCCTCTTAGAATCCTTCACATTCCTATTCGTTATTTCCCCATTTTGAACATGTTTGCTGTTATTAATGCCTCTATATTTATAAATTGAGATGTTTTTGCAAAACTGTTGCACAATTTATGTTTTATGAATAAAACTAAAATAACGACCAGCAGTGAATGTTAAGGACGCGTTTACAAAAATCAATGAAATTTGCCATTTGCCGGTTCGATTTCCGATAAATTCATTGAATTTTATAAAGTGTTACGGGTACTGATGGGTACTGTAAACCTTTGACTATATTAATTTCTTTTTTATTTTGTGTAAAAAGTAGTATTAAATACTATAAAATTAGTTTTTCCTAGCCTCTTTCCGCGAAAACAACGAAAACAGGGTAAGGTTTCGGTATAAAAAACTGAGTAATTTGTGAAATATTCTTTAAAAGAAAAATAGAAACATATAATATATATAATCAATATTATTTATTTCAAAAAAAACCATCAAGTTTCAACAAAATTTATATAAAATAAAAATTATCAGTTTAACTGTTTCGTTTTTCTATAGTATAAAGTGACGAACATTTCGAACGAAGCTTCAGTCGGCTCATGTGAGCCTCTGTGAAAGGACGTCCCTGTGTCTCCCTGTGTCGCTCCGCAGCAAAATCCACGGACAAATACATCGCTGTGCATATAGGAAAACTGAGTTAGATCAACTGGTTTTCATACTTGTGCGGAAAAGAAAGTACCTTTTTATTTTTCTTCGTTAATATTCCAGTGTGTGTTTTGTCTTCCTTATTACTCTAGTCATACATGAAGTCCAGCGTCCTGATGATGGAGACGGGAGGTTGCCATAGGAACTCTGTAACTAAACCATGTAACCTGGTCGAGTTTGGGCTGATTTGGTTTGTGTTCTTTAGTACTTTGGTCCTACATGAAGTTCAGAGTCCTGATGATGGAGACGGGCGGTTGCCATAGGAACTCTGTAACTAAACCATGTAACCTGGTCGAGTTTGGGCTTGTTTGGTTTGTGTTCTTTAGTACTCTGGCCCTACATGAAGTTCAGAGTCCTGATGATGGAGACAGAAGGTTGCCATAGGAACTCTGTAACTAAAGCATGTAACTTGGTCGAGTTTGGGCTTGTTTGGTTTGTGTTCTTTAGTACTCTGGTCCTACATGAAGTCCAGCGTCCTGATGATGGAGACGGAAAGTTGCCATAGGCAGAGTTGGGCGTAATCAACTACTTTTGTAATCGGATTAATAATCTGATTGAAAGTAATCATGACTACATCAATCATGATTACTTTTAATCTAGATTACTTTCAATCATGATTACATTTGTCATCGTTAGTTTTGATTACAGTAGTCAGTAATCTGATTACATGCGTAGTTTTTATTATTTTTAACCGACTTCCCAAAAAAGGAGGAGGTTATATGTTTCGAAGTATGTTTTTTTTTATGTATGTTTTTAAGCATTTTTATAATAAATGCGCTTCGATATCCAGTCAGTATGTATCTTGTATGTCTGCGATTTTCTAAGCAAATAGGGGCTTTCGACGACCGACTGTATGAATCATATAGGTAGGCTGTGATATAAGTATGGATTTCGCAGAAGTTCCAATTCGCAAAATGTCCAAATCGCAAAATGTCCAATTTGCAAAATTTATTAGACATTTTGCGAATTGGACATTCTGCGAACTGGACATTTTGCGTGTTGGATATTTTGCGAAATGAACATTTTGCGAATTGGGCATTCTGTGTATTAGACATTCTGCGAACTGAACATTTTGCAAAATGAACGTTTTGCGACCGCTGGACCTTTTGCGAATTGGATTAATCATATAGGTAGGCTGTGATATAAGTATCGATTTCGTAAAAGGTCCAATTCGTAAAATGTATTGGACATTTTGCGATTTGGTCATTTTGCGAATTGGACATTTTGCGAATTGGACCATTTGCGAAATCCATAGACAGAATGTCAAATTCACAGAATGACCAATTCGCAAAATGTTCATTTCGCAAAATGTCTAAATCGCAAAATGTCCAATTCGCAAAATGTCCAAAACATTTTACAAATTGGACCTTTTGCTAATTGGACCTTTTACGAAATCCATACTTATATCACATCCTACCTATATGATTCATCCAATTCGCAAAAGGTCCAGCGGTCGCAAAACGTTTAATTTGCAAAATGTTCAGTTCGCAGAATGTCCAATACACAGAATGCCCCATTCGCAAAATGTTCATTTCACAAAATGTCTAATTCGCAAAATGTCCTAATCGCAAAATGTCCAAAACGCAAAATGTCCAGTTCGCAGAATGTCAAATTTGCAAAATATACATTTATCAAATTGGACATTTTGCGAATTGGACATTCTGCCTCAACATATCTTTATTGCTATAACTGTTATAGATATCATCATATAACAGTCTTTATAAATACCTCAATAATATTTTATTACTCAGAAGCTCTCAGAGCTTCGAGATAGAGTTTTTCACTACAGTCCATTTATTCTTACCAGTCCTATCATGTAAACAATCTTCACAGTAGGTACTTTTTGTTGAATTTTGTTAAAAATAAATCAAATATTAGTTCAAACCTAAACATTCTAAAGTAAAACATTTATTGATTGAAAGTTTCATTTAAATCCGTCCAGTAGTTTTTGCGTGAAACGCGTACATACATACAGACAGACAGACAAGAAATTCCAAAAAAAATTTTTTGCTTTCTATTATTCTTTTTAAGTGTCCCTCTATCCATTTCAGTCAAAAATACTAAATGTACAGACAAAATATTTTTACTGTTTTATTATATGTATAGATAAAAAAATACTTAAATGTAAAAATAAATATTTTACAAAAAATAATATTAAAAGTATCAAAATGTGTTTGTTCAAAAGATTCCCGCTTAGCGTGGGTCGCTGTGACTGTGTGCCCTGCGCATGTAGTAGTACAATCAAATACCTAAAGTTGAAGCGAGTCTTTTTGTAAATGCGTCCTTAATGGGCTGGTTAATATCCTAAGCAAATTCATCGTAGTAACAGATTGCCACTCATACAGCTCACTTATTTAATTTTGCACCAGTAAACATACGAGGAGCCGACGGCCGTTTTTTGTGTTTACAAATTAAGGTAATTACAGTAATACCCCTGTCACAACCTTTTAAGTTCAACGCTCGCATTATGGTCTTCTGACTGCCGTTTTGGGCAATGTGAGATTTTGATTCTTATTGCGTTAAGATTAAGGTATTAGCCAAATATTGGAATGCGTGATATATGGTACAGTAGTCCGCCCTTGAATGCACAGTTCCGGGGTATTTTAATGTCGTTTAAATTTAAAAAAAATGTTGTCTTAAGGTGATATAATTGCGCCGAGAGGGACCGCAAATCACAGCATTCGGACTTCAGCAAGTCTCGCGCCAGCCATAAATATTGGGGCTTGTCGCTGTTTTTCCACAACTTGTATCTGTCGCATAAAGTATTCATTTTATTAAAACATTGGTATTTCGTCGGAAACATTGTTGGAAATTATGAGCATTCCTGTATTCTTTCACGCACTGCGTGTCCCTGAAGCGAGTAAATTACATGCCTTAAATTTTATCAATAAGTTCCTGAGTAAAGTGTGCACCCATAAAATGTTTGAGATAATCTGAACCGGCTGATATCGGTGTAGGGGACGTATTTACAGCTGGCTGTAGTAAGATGTTTGAAGTTCCCACCGAGGCTTGTATGGTGGCGCGAGTGGTTGTAATCTCACATCTTATGGCCGTGGCTATCTCGCCGCGACGGTGCGATCATATCGTCTACAACCATGATTCCCGTGCACTGGGGTAATAATCTTTTATGTGTTGCTGGGATGAAGTTATTAAGCCATCGATTTGCTTGGCCAACGCTCGACGTCCTTGTCGCGTTGTATGCAATCGTGATGTAAAATTTACTGCCTTGTTTATTTTCACTATCAAAACAGATAAACGTGGGTCAACTTTGACATACAAAAACTTTATTGAAGCTGTAGTGGGCGTACGGATTGACTGTTGTGTAATTTTATCTCCATTACTTGCATACATTGAATCAAGTTGATTTGATTATCTCTTACTTATGAGGGTCGTATATATCTAGGGTTACCAGAAGTACCTTAAATTTTTTATGACAGTGAGTAGGTTGTTAATTAAAATTCCGGATATTTACCTTAAGAACATTTTAACAAAGAATCAACACATTTTCTTCCAGTATATCAGGCAATTTTCACTTCAGTATTTCCAAACCCACAAACCGCTTACATGATTATGTTTGAAAAAGCTTCTGACACTTGCATAAGAATCCTTTTGTAATTATTAAACTCCTGGTCAGGTCCTGGTAACCCTGGTCGCACAAGTTCAGATAACAATGTCGCGTCGGCTGACCCCGTGTCCCGCCGGGGCGCCTGTCCGCGTGCTTGCGTCGCCAGTAATGCGATTACGATGATGCGTGCTCCGCAAATTGGCAGTGACCCACTTGTGAGCCTATAAGCGGCCAAACGCCTTAGCCATCTTCTATCAATCACTGATTATAATATTTAAGGAGCCCTGGAACTCTGCTTACTTTGACGACATCTTGGTGTCAATTGTCTGTCTTACTTTGATTTCCAGAGCAAGCGATTTGTATTTAATTTTGCAGTTATTTATCTGCCTGTGGCTCTGGATGTAAGATTTAATTTGTTTGTTAATAAACAGGCAGCTATTACAGCTGATGCGTCTATATTAGTCCGTGTTGAAAGTTTTATGGTCACTTCATTTTTCACAATTCTGTTACAATCTTGATTTTGAGGGTACTGCTACGTTTATTGTGCCTTGTCTTCCAACCAGGTTTTTCTACAGCTATATCTTTCCATCTGGGAACGGTCAGTAAAGTTACACTACGTCGCCCAATCGTAAGGAGAGCATTATACTCCACTTGCCAATTAGAACGTCTCAAACTCAGACCATGTTGAATAACCATGTGACAAAATATGCTCTACATTGATTACGAATTTGATTTAGCAATCCCCTTAGGACTGACGTGAAGTTTGCAGCACAGTTTTTCGATTACTTTGTTTAGGCGTAACTCCGGGTTGCGCAATGAGTCACAGTGTGATCGAATAGGGGGTCATTGTTTGTAACGGAACGGCTGGTGCACGGGTGAGATGTGAGATGAATTCCATTAGCAGGTGCTGCCAGGAGGTCATTTACACTAACGTGTTAGGCACCAGTGCGCCTAGAAATATTCGCGAAAATACTGAATCTACTTGCACAAAAGGAACTGTAGGCGCTATTCAAAACATCATTAAAGTTGTATACAAAGACTGAACAGATGCGTCACTTACAATAATACAAGCTGTAGCTAGTAAGTGAACAGAGACAAGTCAACCGAAATCAGCTTTAATACCACACAGTCTTCTGTATTTCTATATTTTGTGCTTTATTCATCTTATTGCCCTATATTTTCAATCTGTAAATCTATATGCAAAATATCCGTGATACCAGAAGTGGTCTTTGAAAGTGTTTGCCTTGACACAACTATACTTCATGCGAGGTATGCTGCTGCGCAATTGGTGTTTATGTGTCCTTTATAAATAAATGTGGGTTTGTTTTATGCCCACAATGACTGTTATTTCTCAGTCGAAATGGTACTGTGCAAATACTTAAAAACCCATAATGTTGGAGCGCGTAAAAGCCGTTCCATGTTTGTTTGACTGGCGCAATGATTAATAAAGGATATTATATGAGCTGCGCATTCGAACAGCAGTTAATATTCTGATCGCACACTTTGGACGCCATTTCGCTAGGCTCTTCCTAGAAAGCGAAGTGGCCCACTCGATTGCAAGGGAACCTCTACCACCGGATATAACCATAACGTCATACTAACTGTTGATTTTCACTTTTATTATGCACATGTGCAATGGATAATTAAATAAGCTGCATGCGTAATTAATTGTATAATAAACAAGGCTGCGATGATAATGACGCTGAGAAACTTGTGCAACAATTTATTTAGTACTTGTCTCGTTGGAGGTGCGGCGATAATGAACACTATAAATTAGGGGGGAACATGGAGTTAATTATCTTATCAGCAATAGCATACACATGGCTAGACAATGCGCCCGCTGAGATGCACTGCACGGCGCCTTATCACGACCACCCGCGGCACAACAACATTATTATGGGACCTTCTCTCCTGGTGAAACTTCATAATAAACCGTTCTATTCGCAAGTGTAACTGTGTAATCGAACTCATAAAAATTCCACTTGTCGGCTGCGACCATATCTTGTTCTGTGGTGACTAGCAAGAATCTTGTCTTCTCATAATCAGCTCAGGGGCTCACAACCGCCGCCTTCCATGAAATCGTTAACGACACGGCGACACCTCGTCTAATGGCTGCTGCACATTTAACTATGCAAATTATTGCCTCCACCGCCACTCTCTTCGCACTCGCGCCCGGCCTTACACAATTCATTATTATTTCTCTTGAAAATATTACCCTTGCATAATGTACCTGATAAATGATCGCTATCAATTTATTGTTGCCCGCAGTCAGCCTTGGTGAAATTGTTAAACGGCCATTTCGCCATTCCTGTGCCGAATGATTCTTTCAGGTGTTATTTATGACAGCTACGGTATTATCTCGTCGTGCCGTACCTAATAATGTCTCGTTAAGGGAAACTCTCGTTTGCGGCCAATAAAATAATTTAATGGCCGTGGAACAACTCTTATCTAGAGCTTAATAAATCGACGCTGCCAATTGCAGACAGGTGAAGCTGCACCGTTTCCAGTTGATTAATGAGAAACATTTTTTAATTAATGATAAATTTCTCCAGTGGTGTCCCAAGAGTCGAGCGTACGCTTCGACCAGAAACTCTCGCTCGCAACTTGCTCTTCTAAATTATAGGCAATACTGAAGACTTAATTACATGTTTACTATCGACATTTAGCTGTTGCTCGTAAGATCATGGCATCGGGGCGGTCGTGTCGTGATCGGACGTTTTCCCGCGTTATGCAACATTCTTTATTGCATTCGGTTTACATACTGACTCCACGTAGCCGGGAACAGCCTACGAACAGCGATCAGTATCTGTTTCGATAATAGCTCAACGAGTACTTCATTTTTGTCATTGGTCTCACGAATCGTTTACGACATCCCCGTCACGATTTCTGATGTAATTCTCCTTAGTTTCCACGCTCCGATGACACATTGTGTTATTACAGTGTTTTGCTGTTGGCGCGGTTTCTTGTGGTTATAGTCTATATTTGCACATTGGTATATAACCGCAGCTTGACTTGCAACAAACAATATTATTGTTGCGTCGTTAGGAATATTAATAAGTGCTGAGTGTGCTTGGTTCCTGCCAGTTAAAGACGGTTCGTCAGCTTAGTTAAGGGTCAACATATGCCGGAACCCATGTTGAACTGCGCGATCCCGAGATATTCTGACAAGGGTCCGCAATTGTTAAACACGAGAGAAATACCACGTCGGCTCTTTCGAGGGAAACTGACGTCTCAAGTATGAACGTTGACTTCGAGTGCCGGCTTCGTTTAGATATTCTAAGGATAATTCAAAGACGCTCTTATTCGAAGGAACAGCATGCCGCATTCCTCAAACTTGTTTGTCAAGAAGTCTTGAGGGCAAATATTGCTGTTACAGTGTAAAATGTAAATACATTGTTCTAAACCGTGAGGTTTAAAGCTTATTGCATTGGATATCTTCATTGGTTTGTTTACTTGTGAATTAAGTACATCTACAGTCTACAGTAGTATACATTTTCAATTATCATTAGCTTCATATTATCTTATCACAGGAACGTGACACGCATTTAGAAGCGAGCCGCGGTATTGCACCACAGATGTAAGAGCTCCATTAGATAGATTCGATGCGAGATTAAAAAGCCACCTTGAACCTATTCCGCGATTTCGCGTCCGATTGTTACACAATTGTGTTTTGTTCTCGGCGAGATCGCTCGCTTCCAATTCGTTTCATTCGTAATTCAATTATGGAAACACATGTAAATGTCATAGTAGTAATGAAACTATTGCACTTCTCCAGCCCTGCCAGTAGTTACGTTGCGCAAGCGGCTCCCGTCTCTCGGCGTTCGTTTTATTAAGCAATTGTTATCTACTTTATTTACCCCGCTATTGTTTTATTATTAAATTACGTTGATAGTTAAATAACTGGTATTTTGTTTGAAGATTGCGCAAGATTATCCGCTTATTATATTAATAACCTTTTCAATTTTCGAAGACGCAGTCACAGGTTATGTTATGTAACAAAATATAGATATTTTATTAATGAAATTATTTTTTGTTGCAGGTATGTTATTATTTAATAACGAGAGGATGGAAGAAGCAGTAATAGAAGAAAGCGAGGATGAAATTACAAAAGGTGAACAGAGACGTCTAGAAATGGATTCGTAAATTATCGAGCTTTGTCATTCTGACAGTGTACCTCATGGAAAATTCTGGGAGGCATGCGTGCGTCAGCCTCTGTTAGCATTTGCGGGGCAGTATGAGAGTCAGTAAAGCATGGTGCTTCGTTAGGCATTCATGGAGGGCCGCGGTCGTGCCCACATCAATATGCGCCCGCGCGCCTCGGGCCACGATTTGACGCATGAATCACAAGCGCGGTGTTCACGTGACGTCACGATTTTGGTGTCGCACGCGCAACAACAACTAATTAAATTATGCATTTCCGCTTGTTCATTTGGTCGTTAAATCTCGACAGTGTATGTCTAGGAAAAGATGGAATTGGATAATGAGGCTTTTTGATTTTTATGGGTCTTTCACATTATTACTGGCTGAAATAATACAGAGACATTTAATTTGCGTAAAAAAAAGGATAATTCGTAGCATAAACCTTGTCAACACACTACTGCTACGTTTTCGTCTTCCCTTTTAATTGTTCTTTCTCTAGTTTTCCGTTTCCCTCGTGATTTGTTTGTTTGTTACCAGTCAATTGTTTGCGAAATAGACGTAATCGAGTTGATCAACATCTCAACCACAAGTTGGTCGTTTATGCCAATAAAGGCAACTATATGAACGCGACATGTGCGTGCTAAATGCCGGCTCACGTGTACCTCAAGTCTCGTGTACCGGCTGCTTGACTGAGAGTCAGCTTATGTTCAGAAATAGACTGTCGATGCAGACCCTACGATGGAATATATCTTTACAAGGGACTTATTAGAACCAAGTTGTAACAATAATTTAATTTGATATGCTAATATAATTTTGACACAAAAATACAAACGAAATTGTGTAGCCACAAATTGGATTCTTACGATGTTTGCTGTAACAGATTATTGTATGATCTTGTACGACAAGCAAGCATCCATTCTATCAAATCTATGAACACAACCAACAGGATATAACGAATACAAGTAAATGGCAACATTCATCATACACCGCATTCAATACTCGCCGACAGAATGGGACAAAGCTATCTGGCCGCAACAGCTTTATGGCCCATCGGTCAAATGTCGATGGGGACCATTTAGTTCCTGCCTTCTTTTACGACACCGGCCATTGTGCGCAATGTTCATTGCAACTCCGCCATCGCCTTATACAACTCCTTGACAATGGCTCCAGAGTGCGGCACTGGAAACTCGCTCACTTTTATTGTACCGGTCCTGCATAATGCCAGATGCGTTTATCCCGAGCTGGAATGCAATATTGTCTAGAATTGTTAGTGTTAGAGCGCGTGCCTGGAACAGATAGCGCTGCCTCGATACCTCGCCCGATATGCAGGCATCGGACCGGCCCCCATTGCTATCATTATGCGAACCTACCCCGCTCTTATCTGGCGCGAGCATCGCATACGCTGAAAAACGGCGCACGAGGAACCGGCGCGAAATTGAGTTGGAGTAGCGGTCCCACCGCAGGGCAGGGAGCAAGTAGGCCGCGGTGATTACGGCGTTTCCTCGACGTTATTAAGCGTCGACAAAGCTCACACCCGCCGCCGCCGGCCAGTTTTGTCAAGAGACTACGCCGACATTTTCCAGCAATATTCATGTTACACATCCGCGCTTGTCGCTCAAAGTTGAAACAGATACTGGTAACCGACACTGCTTTCCTAACAACTCTCTCCTTTTACCTCACATATAGAAATGCAGAGCGGAACGTTTCCTGCTGAACGTATCCCTGCAGCGTGCAACAGCATCGGTTTCGTTTCCATTGTGTTCGGTGGCATGTTTGCTGCGATTTGGTCGCATTGTAGTTCAGAGGGCAGTCGCCGTTCCGGCGCCGAGTTCTCACAATGGAAGCGAGAGTTGGCTCCCGTAAGCTCAGCTTCCGTAGATCGATATCGCGCCTGTAGACCTCTGATAGATTCGAACACGACTTCCGATATACACGGTGAAATCTCACTCGCCGGAGATATAGCTTTAGATAAAATGTCAGTATTGTTTGCTAGAGAATTATGATAGGAATACAAAACGATTCAAACGCTGTAGGCCTTTATTTATGCTGGAGATTGTTCCTTTGTTGATGTCTATACCAATAAATCTGATTATCGGGTTAACGACATGCCTACGCAAACTCAAATTGTTTACTTGGCCCTTAAGAGGCGTCCTTGCCAAAGACGTCCGCAATCTTGTCCAGTCTTGGAGCCGGTCATTTAGTATTTTTGCGTGGCGACGTGCTGGTTCGCCATTTAAGGACAGTCACGCGGCTCGTAATAAACTGTGTAACGAGGCACGTCCACGCCGTGGGTGTACCACTAGCTGGATATGCCGATTTTTGTCAAAAAACAGCGGATGTCACGTCGGAGGTCGCAGTAATGATCGCCAAATCGGCAGCAGTTAGAGGTCTCTCATTCGTTATTGCTAATTCACTGAGCAATTTGCCTTAAATGTAGCACAATACTTCCGGCAAATATCTATATAATTTATTCTATAAACTGGCATAAATTGAAGTGCAGCGTTTCGACATGTATCTATTGTTGAACTGTTACCTAACTGGGGAATGAAGTGGGTTAAACAATATTCCGTGATATTGAAGTCGGGAGCGCCGCGAGCGTCGTTACATTGCCAGAGATGTCGGCCACCCTGACAGCCCTCAACTGGCAAGTTCTGAAATTGCATGACCATTTATCGAACCTTCTTACAGGCAGCACTGACTGATGTTAGCCAATCTATCTTCAAGTAATCTAGCCTCGTTTATTAAACAATTCTCTAACCATGCATTTTAACGTCGACTATCCATTATACTGGAAATTATAATTCCTTTGACAATAATCAGGTTTATTAACTAGAAACTTATGAAACTATACAGTGCTAAACAGCTGTGTACTAATGACGGATTTGTAAACATAAACACATCTGTAGCAAACATCTCATTTTTGTTTATCCTCCTTTGAAAGTCAAGTTCAACTGAACGTCTGTTTCTTGTTAAACCAGCTCGTAAACACTGACTATCAATATAGGATTCAGCGAGGCCAGTCAGCTACTGGCATCTGGGCTCATTTATTCTTTTCACTTGGAACAATAGGCTTGCTAACCGGTGATTATTTTCAAGTGTCGGAGATTTGCATGAGTTTCTCTATTCGCCGCGACCCCCTAACCGAAGGTATTGTTTTTCTGGTTTTGAATGTCTAATATTAAAAGCGAACCTTCAGCGGGTTTCGTAAGTAGAACGGACGCACAGCTCTGCTTTAGAAATTTGTGTATTTATTATACGGATTTTAGAAGACAAATATTGGCACAAACAAGCTTTAAAAGTCCAGTATCATATTTGAACCTCAGCGCCCAAAGCTATTTGGATGATTTTCATAGATTGTAGAATTTTTTTGCGCTGTATGTAATGTATTGCAAACTTGATTGTTTCTTAGTATATTCTATGAAGTGGATAGAATTCTTCGGACTTTGTTACACTGCTCGTTTTTCCACTAACGGTGGCTATACTTATGTATTTATTATACTAATTTCATCCAGTATGTTGTCATTATGACAGCTTTTCATTTCCTTTATTGAGACTTCTTTGTCCGACATATTGCAAGCCCCCACCCGCGGCCTGCAGGGGCTCTGTCACTGACCTTCGCTCGGCGGCGCCCATTAATTATTCTATTACTCCAATGGCTTCGTGATGGCTGCGCGCGCGCACTCCTTTGATCCCACCCTGCTCTTCAATTCAATGCATTA
>JAEMBS010000158.1:0-50000 GCA_018467065.1 Ephestia elutella | reverse complement strand
GTGCTATCCCGTTCCGGCATTCTCGCGCTCAAATCGCGAGCGGATGTCATTGGGTAATTTGCCCAATACAATGTGCACCAGCAAAAGGACCATTGGTCCACCGGCAGCCCCAGTGTGCGGAGCGCGTTACAGGCCACTGTAACGGGCGTGAGCAACTGCAGGCGCAACTGTGCCCTGTTGGCCACCTTGGGCAGGGCCATCAACTGTGCGGCGTGCGCATCCGCTAACAAACGTAAGTTTTGGTAGCGGGAGTTCAATAACTCCCAAGCCGTATCGTACTGGTCGTCCTCCACCCGGAGGTGCTGGATGAGCGACCGCGCTTCATCCTCAAGAGTGGAGAGGAGGTAGGCCATCTTCTGGGCCTTCGACAAATCCTGTCGTGCTACGACCAGGGACTCAAACATATTTTTATATGCTACCCACTCCTCCATCCTACCCCCAAAGTGGGACAGCTGAAGGGTGGGGAGCCGACCAGTAACCGCTGGTCCTTCCTGTCTAACAGGTGTGCGAGGGGCTGGTCCGCCAGCCTGTCTCGCCCTTATTGCGGTCACCGCCTCCGCGATATCATCGTGCAGACTCAGGATCTGGTCCATGTCCGCCATGTGACCTGCGTAGGCCTCCGGGGTAAGATCGGCTTCGGTAAGCGCCGCCATGGCCGCTTCCGCGCTAATCAATCGTGAGTGGAGGTGATCCGCTCTTAGCAGTATGGCGCCCTCCCTGTCCTTCCGGGACAGGAGTCCTCCGGCCGTCACAAACCATCTCAATTCGTTGGCGAGTGTCGCCTTAGCATTGGAGGCCTTCGCCATCGCGTCAAGTCACAAACAAAAAATAACAAAAGGTAAATAAAAAACAACAAAATCAAACAACTACACGAAGAACCGCGGTAGGTATGAGAATGGCACAAACCCGGAACGCACGGTACAAACCGCAAACAAATACAAAAAAGGTTACAAATATTCTTATACAAACAAACTAAGAAAAATCTAATAATTTTTACAAACAATTAATTATTTTTTACAAACGAACAAATAGAGGGTAGATAAACTACGCTCTGCTACCAGAAAATGTGCAGAGCAACTACGCTCTGCTGCCAGAAAATGTGCGCAGAGCGAATCCGGACAAACGAAGCGGCGGGAAGAATTCTGTACCGGAACTTTACCGGGAAAAAATCTACCGGTAAAATTAAGTACCGGGAAAAAATCTCCACGCGACACCACGCTTGTCCGACTAGAATCTAACTTAAGCTATACGCAGTCTGCTACCACCGTAGCTTATGAAGGGAGCTACAGGGCCCTATATGATAACCTAACCTATAAATTAACTAGAATTGAACACTTACCAAGCTAAATCTTCTTTCTCTTCGGATCCAAACTTGAGTGTCTTCGGGAAGGGGGAATTCCTAATTACCCTACCTAACCCTTGAGATCTCAATTCCCCAGGACAAATAAATAGATTTCTTCCCGTAGTTTCACTCGGGAACAGCCAGATGTGAACAGCCAGCCACGCTTCACCTCTCACAAGAAAAAGTCACCATGACGGGTACACAAACACAAAGTTCAATAGTTATTTAACAAACAGGAAATTCACAAACACAACTCAAGCTAATTAGCAATCAAAGAACGCGGAACCTCTCGCGTATTAAAAATCAAACCGATATCGCATAGGGCAATGCAATGGCGACCGTCCGCGAGCCATTCGCGCTAGCAGTGTGAAAACCCCGAACGCCCTCTGGCGGCAGCAATGCGAAACGCCTGCGTTTAGTTTTACCCAATATATTACAAACAATTATAAATGCGAAAGTGAGTTTGTTTGTTTAATTATTTGTTTGTTTGATACCTCTTCACGCTTTATCTACTGAACCAATCTTCCTGAAATATCGCATAGGTACACATAGTTCGAAAATCTAAGAAGGATATAGGGTAGGGAGGGTACCTTTCGTTCCGGGAAAAAGCACTGTTCCCGTTGGAAATCACGCGGGCGAAGCGGCGTACAAAAGCTAGTATATAATATAATTCAAAAAAATATTACTTGCCTTTTTTTGGCATTTATAATTTACTAGCTTTTGCCCGCGGCTTCGGCTGCGTGAATTTCCCACGGGAACAGTGCTCCCGGGATGAAAGGTACCATGTCTTTCTGGTCCTACCGGTCTTCTAACTATGTGTATGCGAAGTTTCAGGAAAATTGGTTAAGGAAATAAAGCGTAAAGAGGTAACAAACAAATAAACAAATTCACTTTCACATTTATAATATTAGTTAAAAGTTAGATAAGCTAGTTAGAAGAAAAAAACTGTTAGAGAACATGGAATGCAAAATTCAATAAAAGTGTTACCGAGCAGCAGCGAAAAATGTTTATAAAAAATTGGATTTATATTTTTCGGACTTGGGGACATTTATACAATAATTTTGCGCTTTTCCCGAAATTTAGGGTAAACATCATTGTGTCTTCCTTGAAAATTTAATGTATTTTTTGTAGATGATATTTTATTTCCAGCCATGAATATTTCACGAATCAAAGTCTTTAACGATAAATACCGGTTGCAATCTCTCCAAACTAGAATAGAGTATTTTCTTTTTACGAAAAAGCAGATAACCATAAACTTAGTATACCGGTAGCACCACAGAAATATTTTTTTTGTATATTATATATGTCTGTGGGTGGCACAGACTTAAATTATTAAATAAAGAGTACTTTATCTAAAAAAGAAATATTTCTGTGACTGCTAGGTATTTTATAACTAATATATGGATATTACCGGTATTTTATAACTAATTATGTTACCCATGGGGGTAACATAATTAGGGGGTACAATATAATAACTTTATGGATAGGTACCCGGATTCCCGCGTGCGGAAGTCCTTGTTGCTCAAAGTATAGTATCGCACATTATCTATATTATGTAGAAAGCAAAAAAAAATCTGTGGTAGAAAACGCGCACAGTCATTTTGTAACTCTTCTTTTGATCTTTATGTACATTGATTATATTGATTGTTATATTTATAATGAGCGATTTTTCTGACAGCTAATTAAGAAAAAATATCAGTATAAAAAAGTGTCAACAGATAGCGTTTTATGAAAGCCGAGTCGTAGACTGAACCTATATGGTCCGCTTTTTCTTGTCAACCAGAGCCAGAAAAAAAAATCACATAACAGTTTGACAGTTGCACAAATCACAATATAGATACTTTTTAGTTGTTTTTTTTTACTAAGTTTTATTTTTTTTTATGCCAATCCCGTGAATTTTTTGCTTTTTGTATGGAACTTTTTCTCTCGCCTTTTACTAAGCGCCATCTATGAAGTCATCTGGAACTATTTCTTTTTTTAATTTGTGTCACGAAAAATCCCTCATTGTTTGCGAAAAGCTTAAAAATTGTTGTAGATATTTTTATTTCTGTGGAGTTAGAGTTAGTATAGCATATAGCAACAAGGACTTCCGCGTTAGGTCCGTGTTGCTCTATGGTAGATACCTATAAAATGTATAAAACTTCTTTGGTAGGAACCTACTTTGTCATTTTATTTTAGTTTTCTTGACATCTTTTTGATAAATTGACTCTTGACACCTTCACTGTTGCCAGCTGTTAATTTTTACCCCTTATTATTGAATAATAATGAGTAAGTACAATTCATAAATAGGTAACACAGAACATTTTATACAAATTGTTGTGGTATAGCGGTCAACACGGCAAACCGCGACTTTCTAGTCGCAATAAATAAATAAATAAAAAAATTTAATTATTTTCACAAACTTTTTCTGAAAATAAAATTGTAATTGTTTTTGAAAAAAAAAGCACATATTCAATATTTAATCTAATCTAAAAAAAACGATGTGACTTTAAACGTGTAATTCCTCACGATAACCCGAATCGAACATTCTCAAATTAACTCCCTAAATTTATGGTAAATCTAAATAGGGAATCACTTAAATATACAATTTCATATTTCACTTGGCTTATAAAACTATTCTCATTAAGCCATATTGCGGCAAAGATTTGATAAAGCAAAATTATACTTCAATTTTACTTGAATCATATATACAGATTACCCCGGACTTCAGGAAATGATAATGTATCTTAAAATTATAACATATTTCTTTAAAAATTGAGCTTATCGGCAAATGCCGGTTAATTACTCATGCAATCCCTACACAGTTTGCCAATATAATTTTTTTTGTATTGTCTATACATTCCAAATGTTTTTTATAATAGTGTGTGTGGGCGGACACACACACATCTAATCATTGTGTGTGTACATGGTGTGTATCCATCCATCTGTGAAACGAAGTACGTGGCTGAACTGTCAAAACCCAATGGTAGACGACCCCCACTGAGCGGCGCACCGCGCACATCGTGTCGTGCGTGACGTGACGCTCCTGCGTCTTAGGTACCGATGACCACTTAGCGGCCGTGTAAACGCGCTTGTCTGTGTGCGTGCGTCAAATCGGGCCATTTGTATGGAGTTGCTCTACTGCTTTATCTGTCTATTGTGGTATCACGGTATGTCACACTTTCAAAAAATAGGGCTCTAGATACTAGACCTCAGTACTCGACCGACCACTCGTTACGAAATAATTGATATCGAATGAAAATCATTCGGCTTACGCTTTTTTGGTGAGTCACACTTTCAAATATAGGGCCCATGATAATGTACATTTCCATGAGTAGATAGATACCTAAGTGGTTATATAGTCGATGTACCTAACTTATGGAAATTTTTGGAGCGTCTTTTTCTATCATGGAAAAAATAAGAACTTCGTACACTTGTTTGTTATTATATTAGTTTTATGGTTTCTATTCAGGAAAGCGATCCTTGATTGATAAATTATAAGTTGTGTATTAGGTTTAGGCGTAGTGCGTAGTGTATTTATTTTTCCTTTGGTTTAGGTACGTGAGCTATGAACAGCCGCACCTTGCAAAGAGAACCGTTAAGTAAAACAAAAGGTAGGTAGGTAACTATTAAGTAGGTATTAATTATATTTTTTGAAAATACGAGATAAGTAACATAATAATTTAACATAACAAACATACTTAGAATAGAATAATAATACAGCCCAACGTAGGCATATAATAAGTCTATGAGCCCAACTAAAATTATATCTGAAATACAAAAATTGTACCTATCATTTATAGGGGGAACGTTAAACTCATGGAGTAACAATATGAACACTATTCTTAATGATTCTCATGAACTCTTGCGCGTTTATCTGAAATATAAGAAATATGAGTAGGTATAGCTGAGAATATCGATGTTGATGTGAGTAAAGCATCGAATTAAAAGTAGGTAGATTACAGTTAGTACAGTCAGACTAGTAGTTGTATTTCGATGCAGTACAGGATTGTTCTTAACTCAACTAATATTTGCGAAAGTGAGTTTGTATATGCCTTTGTTTGGCAAACTCCCAGCGGTCCAAAATTTCAGTACCAGCGGGTCCACGCCAATAATTTAAATTCCATATAAGTGATTTCAGCGGGTCCACGAGTTTATAAAGTACAGTCGCCTACAGTTATTGTTTGTATTTATTAAATCTAAAAGATTAACTGTAATCTATTTATATAAAATTGCTTGCTAACTGATTGGTACATCAACGCAGAGATAAAACCGCTTAAACATAGAAACTTGAAATTTCGCACAGAGGTTCGTTATATACATATCTATAGTCTAAGTGAGCATTAAGAAAGGAATTTTGGATTTTTTTATTGCCGTGGACCCGTCTGGGAGTAGTTGTGTGGGCGACAATTTTTGAGATCAAAGTTTTTTGGACCGCTGCTGGGCGTTTGCCATTTGTTTGTTTGTTATTGTAGAGGTAAGTACAGTAGTCAGTGCGATTCACGAACATTTGGCCCGCGAGTGAGGGCGCCACCGGCATTTTAAATAAGAAAAATAAAATCTTGTAATAAAATCGTCGCATGCCATGCATGTGGAATTAAATTAAATTCATTTATTCGGTACAAAACAAATTTGTGTTGAAATATACAATATTAAAATAATTAAAACGTATTAAATAATTAAAATTAGAAGTTATTATTAAATAGAGTACGCAATAAAATTATAAAATAGCAAATATAAACAAATTAAAATTAAATTAGTGCAATGTCAAATGAGATTCAAATTAAATTTAGTCCAAGTAGTAATTCTATGTCATGTCACCTAGATAATCTTTTGAATAATAACACTTGTCCAGAAGAAAATCTTTGAGTTTATCTTTAAATTCTGCCTTATGTAATAATGATTTAAAAAGATCAGTAGGTAAGTTATTAAAAAAATTTCATGGATTTATAAAATGGACTCTGTTTAACTATGTTCAAACACGGTACTTCAGCCGTTACCAAATCTTTTCTTCTGGTTGATTCTCGGTGGTGTCTCTGCTCTTCATTTTCATGCCTACGTATATGCTTAGCAAGATATGTTAAAAGTACCAGGATATATAAACTGGGAAGGGTAAGTACTCCTAATTTTTTAAAGTATTCTCTGCAGGAGGTCTGCTGGGATATACGAAACATATACCATAACATACAGAATATGGATACGACATTGTTGAAATACTTACATGACCGTCGAAGTCTTTGTCGGCGTCGTCTATCATTTCCTCAATTTCTTCGTCGGTGAGATGAGTGCCAAGTATTTCAGTTACTTTTTTTACATTTTCGAAACTTATAAATCCTGTAATAGGTGTACTTTTTAGGTTAAATTAGAAAATAAATTTTTTAAACCTTAATGGTCCCCCTAAATCTACCCTTGAATATGCCTCGGGAGTAAAAGTACGTAATAAAATATTTAATCAGCTAGGTACCACTGTCATCCATGTCGAACAAACGAAAGCTTTTCATAATATCACCATCGGTATCCTGAGACATAATCTTCCTCATGATAGCAGTTTGGAAGTTTTCAAAGCTCAGCTTTCCGGTATTCCCCTTATCTACAGCGTTGATCATTTGTTGCAACTCTTCTTTCGTCGGCTCATAGCCTAGAAATATATTAAAAACCTATCAATTTTAAATTGTAAAATTGATAAGTTCTGTAAATTGATTGGTCTAAGATCCAAGTTTAGTTAGTTTTTACGGTTTCTACACTCGTATTATGATTATTTTTTTAGGTACTTTCTTATCTTAACACGCGGGGTTCGGGGTCCGGAAGTACTTCAAACCTTGGGTTTTTTGTACTTGAAAGTACTTGAAAGGTTTTAGGTACTTTACCTATGGAAGGTAAGTAGATGTTCAATTTAAAAAAAAAAAAAAAAAATGTTCAATTTCGTTAGTAAATAAATACTAATAGTTTTGCTAATGAAATTGAACATTTAGGCAGGTATACTAAATACCTAAATGTTAATTTTGAAAGAGATTAACATTACTATGTATCGAAACATTACTACATACAAAAGTATAAAATTAAGAAAATTTAAATATACAACCGTGTGAAGCCGGCTTGATGTCGTCAAGGTGGATATGCGTGCCCTACAACTAAGGAAGCCGAAGATCATGCAAAGTTGGGAAACAAAAGTAGGAAGTAAGACGCTGGGCTCCGACGCGTATGCTGAGAATACTAGGTACAAAGCTCCACTCAAATAAGAGAGAGAGAGAGAGACAGAGAACCCTGTAAAGCCAGACCGAGTCGTTAGAAAAGTAATGTAGATACAAACCAAGCGCTTTTATGACTACACGAAAATCATCAGCCTTTATTTTCCCTTCACCTAGATGGTCGAGGGAATTAAATGCTTCACGTAGATCATTTTCCTGCAAACCATTTTCCATAGTTAGAACCAGCTCTTTTACGTCATATTTAGGTAAAAGTACTTTATATTAAACAGATTATTTTAATTTAAATTCACTACATAAGTAAGTACCTGTTCCTCAGTAAAGCTCAATTTTGCAAACACTTCTTTTTCTTGATGTTGGGTTTTTTGATGTTGGCTTTGAACTTCCTTGTGGGATTGGGAATGTTCGGAAGCGGCGAGTGTGGCAGACCATTCAGGCCAATCTTCACCTAACATTATAGTTTTCAAGAAGGTAATACAGCATTCACTGTAAGTAGGTAAAACACAACAATAACAAAAATCTATAAAGCTTCGATGGTTATTGATCTAACTTTATTTCGTTGCTTAGTAAATTAATTAGTGTTGTGTTCCATTTTGCCTGTACGTTTATAGAAAGAGATCGTATTAGGTATATTCTATCCAGCTAAAATTTTCGAGTAATTTTTGCGTAAAACATTAGGGTGTTTCACTATTTTAAGTAGGTAGTTCATCTGGCGTCATGTTGGTAGTTATAATAGGTAAGTGCATAAGTAGCAACATGAACCTTTTTCCACCAGTATCCTATGGTCAATAAAGATAATTTTTGAGAAAATAAAAATCGTATTATTTTAACAAAAATAAATATTTATTTAACATTTCCCAACGTTGAAAATGTTTATTTGATCTTTCTTAACAAATTAAAAATAGGTAATTCAAACGTGTGTGTCTAAATTCGTACTTGTATTTTCTTCATTATTCAGATCTGTAGTTTTGTTACCTGAAAAATAAAAGAATGAGCAATTAACAAAACGTTATATTCGTTTAAAATTTGAATAGTAACTAAGTTCCTATCAATCAATAAATTATTTTGTCAACATAAGAATATATTAACAGATTATAAAATTGTCCATTGTTACTAAAAACAAACCTGGACCGAAACTGGATATTAGGATAGGTGTATGGTATGAAATTGTACCAAATATCGATAACCTCTATAGTGTTAACTAAATGGGATGGTGTTATAGTCCGGACACAGTAAAAAATTTAGTACTTTTTCTAGCTATGATATAGGTAGGTCTGATTCTAGGTCGATGGGTCTTGTACAATAAGAAATTAATATATCGATACTATACTCTATCCTGCTAATAGTATTAATAGGTTAGTATAATAATAGTAAAGTTTGTGAGAATGCCTGTTTTTCATAGTTTTTGCGTGAAAATTAAAGTAAAAATTACTGGACTATAACTACATACCTACAGAAGGATGTGAAGTTTGCCTTTCTCTATTGTTTCCAGTGTATTTAGTCACGGATCTGGATATGAAGGTGCCATAATTGTTGGGAACCCCTCCTTTGCTTGCAATTGCTTAAAAGTTTTTAAGCACCCAAGCATTAGTAACAAACAGATAGAAACGGTAAAAATAAGCATGAATTTAGCAAATTTAAGTTATTATTAAGTTAGTCCGCCACAATTTATAGTTGTCACCTCAATAATACCGTCATGTTATATTTTCCGACAAAAATAACATTATTTGAAGTACTGTGATAATGTTACCTACATTATCACAGTACTTTAAATAAATTCCTTTGAATAGGTTATTAGGCGATTATTAGGTACGTGGCGAGCCACCGCGCAGAACAGAAGAATATGGCGCTCTCTCGTTTCGGAGGCCAAGATCCACTTTGGGGTCACTGAGCCAAGGAGTAAGTAAGTAAGGTTATTAGGCCTTTGTCCAGCCACGTCTTTCGGCTGAGAGAGATAGGTTATTAGGAGAATTAATACATATATAATGGACATGAAATAATTCGTTAGCAGGCTGTTAATGACATTTAAGAGAAGATGATATAATATCAATATATTAGTATATATAAACTAGCATAGTCTAAACTAGCAAGTTTCTCTGTGCCTCTGTATCTGTAGTTAAGATAGTTAACTTTTTACTAATACTACAGAGTTATTTATCAGCTATTGTATGAAACGAAGAAGGCAAATAACGGAATGAAAAATTCCTAGATAGTTTGCCATTGCCTTCTTCATTTCTCACACTAGATGAGGTTTCCTCAAGATGTTTTCACCGGACCACCAAGCCATACCAAGCTTTAGCATGTCATTAAAGATCAAATACTTACCATTATCCTTGCTAAGTAACCTCGGGCCGGTGATGGCAATGAGTAGCGCACCTAAAGGCGCGGATATTATCACACTAAGTACACTCATGGCAAGAATAGTTTTCCCATTGTAAACCTCGTCTTCTTTGGGCAGGCCCGAGGTTTGACCACTCTGGATCAAGTCTAACGCCGCTGGACCTAACGCAGCCTGAAATGATAAAGTAATCCTATTATAAATGCGAAAGTTTGGATGTGAGTTTGTGAGTTTATGAATCTGTGAGTTTGTGAGGAAGTTTGTTACTCAATCACGCAAACTCTACTGGACGGATTTCGATGAAATTTGGTATACGGGTAGAAAAATACCGGAAATAGCACACAGGGTACTTTTTATCCCGAATAGTAAACTGGTATTTTTCTACCCTACCAAATTTCATCGAAATCCGTCTAGTACATATTGCGTGATTGAGTAACAAACATCCTCACAAACTTACAAACTCAAATCCAAACTTGAGCATTATTAAGTCGAATTCATGGACAAGTATCTAGGTATACTTAGAGGTAGGTACTTCACTTTCACTAGCCAGCTATAGCAACTAGCTAGCAATATCAGAGTTTAACTCTTATCTACTATCTTTCTTTTTTATCGATTGTGTTATTAACACTGCTGTCCGGTTATTTTTCAAGTTGTTAAAGGCTAACTTGCCTTTACGACTAGGTACTTTATTACTACCTACTAAGATCTAGAGGCAATAATAAATTTATAATAATTATCCAACCAAATCAGACAGATTGAGCCAGTCCCAAAGTAAGTCCGAGACTTGTGTTATGGGATACTAACTCAACGGTACTATATTTACTAGAGGCAATAGTCACATGTCCAGTCAGAGAAACCTGACCCCTGAGACTTCTGGGTCTCAGGGATAGGGTTCTGTCGGATAGATCATTTTTCTCTGCATATATTCCCGATGAGTCATACCAAGATTAGTAACACTGGTGGTCAATAAAAATAACTGTACATGAGTCAGATTGACCTCCGTGGCCTAACGGTTATCACGCCAGACTGCCACACCGGAGGTCCCCTGTCAGGGGTTCGATCCCCGGTCAGGTCAAGATGGAAAATGATCTTTTTCGGATTGGCCTGGGTTTTGGATGTTTATCTATATATATGTATTTGTCATAAAATATAGTATCGTTGAGTTAGTATCCCATAACACAAGTCCCGAACTTACTTTGGGGCTAACTCAATCTGACATGATGTCTATTTTGTCCGTTACTATATATTGGTATCCATGCCCACGACTTTTTTCCGGGATAAAAAGGAGTGTTATGTTTTCAGGGTTCATGTATGTATGTAAGTATGTATGTATGTATGTATGTAAATTTCTTTATTCCACCATAAGTCCTCACAAACTCACATCCAAACTTTCGCATTTATAATATTAGTATGAATAACATTTTTAGATTCCTTGCATTCCTCCGAGTGACATAGGCTATATGACGTCACCATGAAAACAAAATGGCGGATGATATATGCGATAAATAGCAGACCAAAAAAATAAAATTTGATCAATCTTATCGAGTGGGGTATCAAATTGAAGGGCTTTAGAAGGCGATTTCAAAAATGTATATTACTATATGTTTGTAAGAGTGTGACTCATTGGGGAAAACATTAGTTGCAATGAGTAAGACTGTGACTCATCAGTCGTGTTTTTCATTTTTAATCACAGTGCTAGCTTGTTGGTATGACTCATCGGGAATATTTATTTATTGATCTACAAACTGATAGGTAGAGTAAAGAGTGCAGTCGGAATCTACAAGCCAATATGATCTTTAAGGCAAGGCAATAAGATATTCGAGGTATGTCTGCACTTATGATACATCAATAAATGTCTGTTATGAGATTGAAACCAGCGCCTTTCGAACGCAAGTCAAGTACCCTAAGCCATACCCCATACCTGTATAATATTTAAAAATAAATTAATTTAAATATGAGTATACCTGTACAGTAGCTTTGGCAAGCCAAGTGATGCCGATGAATAGTTTTTCCTTCTTATTGAGACCGCATCCGAAACTAAACAAAAGTGTTGCGATCATCCTAATTACAAGGCACGCGATGAGGCAAATAGCACCCATTTTTATAATTTCAGGATCTAACGCACTGATCTGCAAATAATAATAAAAAGTTGTCACTTGACTAAGTAACTTTTAAATGTTTTTCATCGATTTCCGGTTAGGTCATGATGGAAAATGAAAATGTTTTGATAGACCGTGAAATAATAAATGTGATTAATATTATGAAAGCGTAATTTGTGAGTATGGATATTTATGACTTTTATTAAAAAACTATTGAATAGATTTTTTCTCGGGAAGTACTGAATATTATAAAGTCGTATGAAAGAAAAGTATAAAATGTACCAACTGTAACTTGAGCACCGGTAAATGCAAACAATATTGGCTCAAAGAATATCCACAGTATCCTAAATATTTCGCTCACAGGATTTTTGTTTACTACCCATCCTTGCTTTTCCCAATAATATGCTGCTACAAAACCAGCCGATACTATAGCTAATGGTCCTAAAAACAAAGATGTATAAATATTTTTCACAGAAGTAACAAGAGCAATATGGATAGAAGTAACAAGAACGTATTATTTTAAACTTATTTATTTTTCTTACCTGCACCACTCCACTCCACCATACTAGAAATGAAAAGTGCAAAGAGTCCTCCTAAAAATAGGGCTAGAAATCTTAAAGGTACTAAGTACTTGTCGCCTTTTTCTGGAATTATCGACAACATTGCTCCCCATGCAGCCCCTAAGGCCACGCCAACAACTATTGATAGTGGACCCTGAAAAAAAATGTTTTGACTTCTGGGATTATTTATTACAATAATATAAATTACAAATTTACAAAAATGCTGGTTACTCCTAAACGGCTAAACAGATTTTCATAAATCATGGCTAAGAAAGAACACTCTCGATTAAAAACTATATAGATCAAAATCGTTTCATCCGTTTGGGTGCCACGATGATATAGACAGACATACAGATCCACAGACAACTCAAAATTATTTTGCGTCAGGGTTAAAAATACTTAGTAGTAAAACAAATGTCAAAGAAGAAAATGACTAAAATGAAGATGATTAATCTTAAGGTATATTCACCTTGATGACATTAAAAGTCACAGATCCGTTTGAAAATATGGCACTTAAAATGATGGAGAATACAGCCACACTGATAGAGTCATCTATTGCTGCTGCTGCTAAGAGCAACGTTGGGATGCCCTTAGCTACCCCGTAGCCGACGTCTCTGAGTCTAAAGAGGCAAGGTACCACCACAGCGGGGGACACTGAAGCTATCATGGAGCCTAATAGGAAACCTGAAAGCATATTCATGGAATAAGCCATTTTATGCACAACTATCTATCTTAGTACCTAATTCTACTAATATTATACACGTGAAATTTAATGCGCCTGCGGAATATGTAAATTTAATGTAATCTATGCAAATAAATGATTCAATTCTTTTCTATGCGAATGCATGGATGATGTTAGTTACTACTTTTTGACGCATAAACTACTGGCACAGAATTAATATTAGTACTACGTACAGAAAGGAAACTCCCTGCCCCTCCCGCAATATGGCACCCCCCCGCTCCTTCTGCACTTCTTCCCCGTTCTTGTGTAACTGTGGGACGTTCGACTATGAAAACGCACACATTGACGTGTTACTGACGTGTTCACGGATATACAGTTTCATTTGTAGTAGTAGTAGGCATATTTGACGCGCCGTTTTTAGGAAGCGCCCGCCCTGTGCTACTGGTCAGATTTCGTAAAATTTTTGATCCGGGTAAAATTTAACCTGGAATAGAATATAAGGTACTGCTTTCCTGAAATTCTCTCGACATTAGAGCCCTAGACAGCAGATAGTATAAGATGTCAAATGAAGTAAAAGATGTGAGCTCCTACCCCATATCCACGGCAAATTGAGCAGGTAGTGCGTGGTGATGCTGATAGCTACGCACTCTGTGAGCCAAGGCAGCAGGCCCAGCTGTAGTACTGCAGCGTAGTGCTTTCTGAGGACGTCAGCGTTCAGGCCGAGACCAGCTCGAGTCAGAATTATCACCAATGCTACTTTCCTGAAAAATATGACATCAGTGGAACAGGTAATCAACAATAACTACAATTCTCCAACAATCCCTTTATTAGACCCACGTTCTCGGATTACCCCAAAGGTCGACTGTTAGATAATGCTTTTGCATTAAGTCCACCTATAGTGCCATACGTTGTATTTGTGCAATAAAGGATAAATGAATACCTAATCCTTTTTTATTCTTATCCAGTCGTCCTTTTTGAATAATAAAGTCACGAAAGATAAAAAATATACTCTACATTAAGTATCTATATAGATATCAAAGCAATTAAGTCAAATACTACTGTTAAGCAGTGTATCCTATAGTATAGATACCTATGCATTGTTATCTGAATTTTTATGTTTTCACTAATTCATCCAATGCGGGATAAACCTAGGAGGCGACAACGTACGTACAAGCTTAATGTTGAGCCTTTATCTGCCTTTATACTTAACTAAAGTACCTACATTTTTTTAAAAACTTACCTTAAATCTTGATTCAATTTCCTATATTCTTCTGTCATATGCACAAGCTTTAAGTTTTGAAACAGGATTCCAGTGACTAGCATTCCGATTAGGGCTGGCAATGTGGTTATCTTCAGCCACAACCAGCCCACCAAATATGCTGCTATGACCAGCAATGTCATACTGAGGAGTTCTCCCTGCAGACCTATGGACTCTCCCAGTTCTGAGTATAAGATTCCCCATGTCAATAAAACTGGAAAAAAGTGCGAAAGAAAATTATTGTGATTTAGATATAATATAGTCGAAATTAGTCCTATTTCTGTGGTTGTACATTATATAGAGAAAAAAGGTGCCCACATTATTAGGGGTCATTGGACATCTTGCCAATATAAAACCTGGGCTGCAGACCAAATGTCAAATTTTTAAAATGTGGACATTTCGGAAAAACCGTATTTCTTAAAATTAATAACGGGTCAAGGTGACTAGCTTTAAATGGAATTAGATTTTTCATAAACTTGGATTGAAGAGGCGTTGTATAAGATCTACTTTTAATAGGACCGATGTATGGTATTTGGGTACTACGTCTAATACTGTAGCAAAATGTTTCTAGAATACTTACAGAACATAACAATGCATAGTTGTTGAGAAGACTGTCTATAAGTGGAAAAGTAAGGGAACGGAAAAACTTTCGACCACCAGTTCGGTTCCCAAGATGGCGTCGGATCCCTTTGGTGACATCGCAGGCAGAACTTTTGCAACCAACTGTAAATGAAAAATAAGTTTATGCAAAAATCCCAAATAATCCCGACGATAATGATTTTTGTATAATTGGTATATTTTTTCATAATATTAAAATACACTATTTACGCGGGTTTCCACTTCAAAGTCAAAGTCAATTGTTTTTATTTTTAAATAGTCATTATTCTTGTTTTTTAATTCTCCAAAGACGTCACTTTACAACATAAGTTTTACAATTAAATGACTATCTTTGTGGACGAATATACATTGAATTTTTATATAAAATATCAGATTTATAAATTAATTATTAAAATTATAAATTAATAAAATGTCACTGAAAAAGTAAAAGTACACAATATAGTAGAGAGTAATATGACAGTCTTAGGAGGTCACTGTACCAGGCCACGCATTTTTGTCATTAACACTCTTGTGGTTTTAGGATATAAATTATAGCCTTTATGTTTTTCCAAGTTCTATTCTACTTGTGTAACAAAATCCACTCAGCGGTTCAGGCGTGAATTAGTAATAAACATTCAAACTTGTTCATATATGCTGACTTGTTCAAGGATCAAAATAAATCAATTCTTTTTTTCTTTGCATAAATAAAAAAATAAATAATAGATAAAAAAATGTTTCTAAATTAATAACCACAGTGATACTTACGATTCTTGGGCTGTATCAGTAGTGTTTTCTGTAAAAAAAACAATTTGTAGTATCGCAGGAGTTTAGAAAAAATATCTTATAATGTCACACAATAAATACGTGAAGGGTTTAAGCACATAATAACAAACAAACATACTAAATTAAAAATCTGCTTCGCAACTTTTACCCTAAGTACTTATGATTGAAAACATGTAAAATTTTAAGATGCGTTATATTTTGGAATAAGTACTTTTACTAAATACATGAACTAAATTAGAAGAATCATAGACATCAGACGCCAAACTTCTTATCCCTTGCGTAAAACGTTTTATTATAATAACTGTCTGTATTTTTTCTGTTTAATAACCAAAACTTCATCTACCCCGTGATGGATAAAGACGTTACATTATCTTAATTTATCCACTATACCTGTCAATCGTATTACATGCAGAACCATCTTAAAAAAACATTATTATATGTACACTACACAAGTTCTCATCGACAAACGACTCAGAAGCAACTACTCCATTTTGTAGTCTTAAGTATCTACGTTGTTACAGAGATTAGATTACTACTGTCAACAATACAATTTAGACAAATTCACAGGTGTGTAGTAATTTCGAAGTAAAATAAATTATTCGTGTATGAGATCTGATGGACATTCCATATATTGTAATAAAAGTTTAAAAAAACATTGTTTTATATACATACCTAGGTATACTGAATATTTCTGCAAAAGATTATACAAACTTAAAATAAAAAACGAGTTGGTACCCATTGGTCGAAGACCACCTAAGGCTTTGTATGAGACTACCATATCGAAACCATAGACATAGAAAAAAAAAATCATTAAAATTTTTTTGCTAGCTCTATGATCGAAACCAACCGTAGCATACAGAAAGCTTAATACAATGCACCAAAATAAGCAGTAGATATAATATATTTTTGTGATATTGCTCAAGATTTCGTCTGCGTGTACACAGAAATAGGATTCAGAGTAATAATATTAGTAGGGATTAAGATAAAGCGATAGGAAAAGCCAAATTAAATCAACCATTTACATTTACCTATGAATGTATATACTCGAACACCTACAAAAAATAAACTTATTTTGAATAGTTAAACTAAATAATCCGCTAAAACAAAAATAAACTTACTTTCAGAATTTAATTTATAATGGAAAACTGAAATGTTAACCAAATAGCTAGGAATTTCAGAAGTAGATCTAAGAAAATGAATCTAACTATTATTATAGAGTAGTATTCAAACTTAACCCATCCAGTAGTTTTATGTCAAAGTATTTTTATTTCATGTATGTATGTATACCTACTCACTTTTTTCCTTGGAATCATGATCTTCCATTTTATGTTAAACAATTGCCTGAAAGAAAATACAGGACTATAAGTTAGGTTTTGGTTACAGGTTACCATTATTCATAATGATGTTGAAAAAAAATCTCGATAGGTATCGCAAATAATGAAAAATTTCAAAAACTTCTATATTCCTAGACTCCTAGAATAGATCCAGTATAGTGTTATACTTTATCTAAGGTTTCTAGCAACCCCTCGTTCTGGTTAACAAAAAAAAAACTATTTCAGAAGGATTTTAATGTAAAAAGAAATACATGACGCCAATGCAGCGTCGTGTCATTTGTTTACATACGTTGATTCAAGGCTGGAGCAAAAGTCAACATGATAAATTGTCTAAACTAACTCACGCGGTTGGTCACAATCACAAAAGTTAGACTGTCGCTAAATTATGTAAATTTGGGATTACTACCTTTTTTTTTAAATTAACTACAACAAATTGACATCCCAGACATTTCCTGCAAATTTTATTTAAGTCAGTTACTACCCGAATCTACAGAATCGAATAAATTAATACTTCTTCTGCCTCATCTAGGTATCTATTGTTTTTAATTAAGGATTTCCAAAAAAAATTCTCTTGCGTTATTACAACTCTAGCAACCCGGTATAATTATCATTAGGACCTACTAGCAAAGATTTAATCTTTGCCAGGCAAAACTGGTACAAAACGGATTTTCGTATTTTTTTTAAAATTTAGTTAACCTAAAAATGAATATTCCTCGATTTTTTTTTATAAAACTTCCCTTTTGCTCCCGGTTTTGCTTTGATTTTATGGATGACCATATTTTCGTAAAAAGATACTGTACTTACTTACTAACTGCTTTCCACGGGTAAATAGTAAAGGAAAGAAGAGACTGATAGAATAGAGACTTAAAGACTTAAAAGACAAGAACATTATGATAAAATAAATTTCTATGAAAATAAACAAAACATTGTTATTTTTTCATAACAATTATTATAATTACATATTCCATACTTTTATCAGTGTACTTGGACGTTTCTGCGTTCATACCGCTAACGCACGTTTTTTGCTAAGTCCATGTTACCATATAAGTACTAATAAGTATAATATCTTCCCTTGTTAGAACGGAAACATTCTTACCTAAGCGAATTGCAGTTGAGAAACCTGTTATTAAAGCTAAAGCTAAGTTTTAAAACATAACTATGATATAAATTAATTATTTAACAAAATTACGTAGTATTTAAGTAGGAACTTACTCGTCTTAAAATATATTGTATTCACACTACCGATTGCAATTGAACAATGATACAAAATATATTTTATATTCGAGACAAAAATTTAGATAAAACATGTTGCGGGAATAATGTGTACATTAGTATTTTACAAATCAATCATTTTACGCAAATAACCAACACACGCACTGTAGTAATGTTAACTGTTTATTGACATAACCTTACATTTTGTTATCATATTGTTTTTAGTAATTAATTACAAAAAGCACTTGAAAAGCAAACGTTACCGTAGATGGCGCCACATGTCTTTGTTTGCTGTTTTAGAAATGCTGATGAAATAGCCTGCTTCTATCGAGCATTCTGAAAAGCATTGTATTTCTAAATGAAATGAAGCTAAGACAGTAATCATAGTCTGTATCATCATATAAAATTGTGAACTTTCCAATGTTACAAACAAACAGTAAAAAACGAAGAAAAAAATCTTTTTTTAAAAACGAACCATTTGAGAGAAATAAGATCATTTTGTTGTCCGTCTGTCTGTTAAACTTTTTTTCTCAGGAACGTTTAAATGTATCAAGTTGGAATTAATATCGGATACTCGGATTCACGGTCTCTTTCAGAAAAAAAATAATCAAAATTATACGTCAACGCGATCAAGAGATATTACCGAAAATGTTGCGAATTTTTCGCATGTTTTGCGATTTCAGACGGGAATCAAAATCTATGGGGTAGGTACTTCCCGTTGACTTAAAAATTATGAAATTTGCTAAAAGCAAGGTCTAAGCGTACTTGTACAGGAATAAATCAGAAAATTGTAAATATATTGCTGAAAGTAAAAAAAAAAGGTTGGTCTTTTTTAGTAAGCACACGCACACGGCCGGTTTTTTTGTAGGTACAGATAGGTAGTACTTTTTTCTCTAGGAATTTATATTTCAAGAAAGTTTCGTGTTCTTAAGACCATGAACTTCGTCAGTTCAGCATCAAAAGAAAACTTTCCCGTCAATATGAAAACAGCCATTTTATTTTGGTAATGGTCTGTTGTAACAAGTTAATATTTAGTTTAATTTCTCCGATTATCTGCCTGTATCAGATCATGCAATTTAGATTTGACCTGCATCCCTGTTTCCGGTTCAGCTAAAAATTATCAATAAACAAGCTAATTATTAAAAAATAAAAAACACGACTGACAATTCACATAGCCTATGTCACTCGGAGGAACGCAAAAAATCTAACCATACCCCTCACATCAAAATCCATTAAGCCGTTCAGGACTTATGGTGGTTACATACATACATGAACCCTGAAAACATAACACTCCTTTTTTGGTCAGTCGTGTAAAAATTACTATAACATGGGCCTGACTGACGATAGAGCTGGATAGTTGAGAACTTGATGACTTACGTATTAAATTTTGTCAAATAAAAAAATAGATCCAATCCTAATCCACTAATCATAATCCTGAAAAATAAAAAAGGTTTAATTTGTACATATGTATTTTTAATATTGTACCAAGTAAACATGAAAAGTTAATCATGACATTAAAGATAATCTCTTTTTAACAATTTGCTTTTTCAAATATGTGATGATACTTCACATAAGTATATTACAAAATTAACGCACATCAATATGTAAGTAGCATCGCGACACACATCCAAAAAAGTAAGTTATCGAATGCAAATCTGTTTTATAACAGGTATTACTTTCTGCGGATTTGGGGCGGCCATGACCGTGGCCGTGGCTACCATTTCTCCGCCAAGAATCCGTGAAACGCGCGCGCGCTTCTTAGCATCGCTCCGATTCTTTTGCGGCGATTTAAAAACAGTTGTTTGTAATGTGAAATTGTGATTTAATTTAAGTAATAATTACGCTAAAATGTGTGTGAACAAATGTGGTTTAGCCGTGTTCCTAATATTAGTTATGAATACTGAGTTTGGTAAGTTCTTTTCTGTAATTTTATCTAATTTAAGGAAAAATATTTATATTCATAAGGCATGTTGTAATAAGTTTGTATTTATAATGATCGTTATTTATTGTTTCAGTATATTTCTCAACAAAATATATATTCTGAATGTTTGTTTACATATAAAGTATAATTCTATATAAACACATGACAGCATCCTCAGATATTTTTCCAATTTTTAATCAATCTACGTTCGATTTATTTTAATGGTACCTAGGTATTTATTTATATTCTACCTAGCTCAGAAACATAAAATCATTGCATATGGTATTTTTCCATGCATCAATCATCAATCAAGCATGCATTTAATCTAGCAATCAAGTGGTTTTTTAATTGATCAAAGTGTAGCAAATATTTTTTTACGTTGGATAGTAAAGTAAAGATAGCGGAAATCAAATGATCAAACATTGTCACGCATACTCGTTTCATATCGAGTTCGTTTCCGCTCTGTTATTTACTGTAGTAGTGTAATATATTTGAGAAAATATGTTGAATGAATTGTTCCAAAACATTTCTCGTTTTAGGATACAATACTCATAAACTTGTCAAGTAGTATTCTCTATATCATTATTATTTGTTTCTCTTCGGATGATCGACAACATGGCTAACAAAATATTAGAAATTTACACATATGTATCACATCGTAAACTTACCATAACTAAAAGTAAATCATTACTTAACAGAAAGTAATACTCGCTTAATAATCTCGTAACTATCATTCTATTAATAAACGTGAAAGTTAAAACTAAACCACGCGAAAATAACGGCTAAACTGATTCTTTTCTTATTAATAAAAAAATTTGCATGTCAAGCCTATTTTAGTAAAAAATGTCTAACTCGTTCTTTTTCAACGTTAATTATTGAAAAGTGTGATTCGGCAAAATATATTTTTACAAATTTTAACAATTTTAGTTTATAACCCGGGCACATAACATTGAATGGGAATTATCTGCGCGGAAAACAAACTGTTATTTTGGTTCAAGTTACGTGCCGGGATCTGTACTTATGGTGGTATGATACTTTTTATCCCGGATTTTTATACGTTCTCATGGACACGCATTAATGTCATTCAGGGAAAGCTTATTCAATAAAAAAGATTCCGTTTTATGTTGCGACTCCATTGTCTTTTCTCAATGATTTCACAGACGCGTCATGTATTACATTAACAAAAAGCTGCTGTCGATATTTATCTTCTTACTTTTCTTTGAAAGTTTTACATGTCGTGCGTATCCACTTTTTGTTATTGAGGTAGCTTTTTAATTTAAAACTCCCTATACTTTTATAATAACAGCTAATATTGAACAGCTAGCTTTATTAGTATAAAGCTAGCTAGCTGTTCAATATTTGACATCTGAAAAAAGAGTCAACACATATTTTTAACTAAATAGTTAGTGAACTAATTTTAATGAACTAGGGTAGGGAATTTTAATAACTATATCTTATCTTATCCTTCTAGAGTTTTAAGTTTTAATTTTAAGTGTTGGTTCGAATTGGTCAGTTCTATTTGATATATCTGTAGAGCTTAACAATAATTTTTGATTGATTTATTATAGAACTTTAGATGAGTGAATATAGCTTGATTCTTGGCCAAGCTTTCAAGTTTATACTTAGTAGCTAGGAAGCGTTTAAACAGAGAGAACAGCTTTCACCAGCTCTCGTCAGCTATAATGTTTAACCTATATCTTTTGATATGCCTTTTTAAATAATCTATCCCGCAGGAAATTCAGGATACGAAGACCAATATAGAAGTTGAAAAAAAAACCTACAAAAAGTAAATATAAAAAATATTTTTATATATTTAATTATAATTTTTTTTTATTATTAAAAAAAATGTCTTTCTATCTTTACGTAAAGATAAAACAAACAACGGTTCATAATTATTCACTTTTGCATCTTACATAAAAAATTATATGTTTCGTTCTTGCGGCTATAAAGGTACTTATTTGGAAGTAATGGAATAAAGTAAAAAAAAATAGGCCGTCCCAACAGGTGGCGTTGTTTCAATTACATTCGCATGCGAATAAAAACTCGCACTAGGCTAGTGTATAAATCTCACCTGAAACATTCTAAAACGACTGGTACTTTTACCCCGAAATTCGTACTTACGAGAGTGGACATAGTTTGAAGCTAGTAAATAATAATGTTATACGATTAGTTCCAGAAACGGAGGCCAGTCTGATGTCCATGGTGGATTTCCGCTACTGGCGATGTGTCATGAAAAGGGACTGGGTCTGCCCTAATAGCGAAATCAACTTCTACTTGTTTACACCGTAAGTATTCCGTTACTTCAACCTTTTTTGCTTGCGAATGTTCCATTGCTGTATAAAGGCATCTTTTTATCTTTTTACAGCAATCTCTATATAGAGCAACTTGTCATTCAAAGAAATCCTAGCAAAAACCTGTTAGAGTCATCACTATTAAATGCCTTCTTTCAAGAGTTGGTTTGACATATGGAATAATGGAAAAACATTAGGGATGTAGAATTGATAATACTTCCCAGTACCTAATTTAATTGACGACCTCCGTGGCCTAACGGTTATCACGCCAGACTGCCACACCAGAGGTCCCGGGTTCGATTCCTGGTCAGGTCAAAATGGTAAATGATCTTTTTCAGATTGGCCTGGGTTTTGGATGTTTATCTATATATGTATTTGTCATAAAATATAGTATTGTTGAGTTAGTATCCCATAACACAAGTCTCGAACTTACTTTGGGGCTAACTCAATCTGTGTGATTTGTCCGTATATATATTTATATAGGTATTTAATATGAAACCATCCTTTGAATTTCTTTCTATATTTATTTTCTCTTTTTGTTACATTTTTAAACCTTATCTAAGACCCCAAGCTAAGACCCAAGCTACCAGCGCTCAAGCGAGAGGAATCTCTTTGTGTTCTAGAGATTAAATTATAATTTTAGATTTTATTATTACCTATCTGTATTTTTCATCCTTGTAACTTGTTTGTAAAACTTTTGAGACATCGAATTTATTACAATATTGGTGTTTGATGTTTTTCGAATATCTTGACGTACAGTTATACTTAACTTTAAGACTGTTCAAGCCTTTTCCCCACTGCAAGCAAATACTAAGTATATAAACTCTAACTCGCTAAAGTTTATATAGTATTTGCTGCAAGTATAAAAAACATCTGTGACAGTCCAGAAGAAAAGGTACTTCTGGGCATTGGCACTTATGTTATTGTGCTTATTATAAGCTAGACCTTATGGGTGTTGGCATTTACGTCATTATGCTTATTATAAGCTAAGTAAACTTGTACTATTTGTATTTCTGAACGATTAGAGCACCATAAAGTACCTTTTCCCATGGATTGACACTTCTTATCAATTCGCCACACCACATCACTGACCATTTCGTAATTTATGTATATCAGTTGTCCATGAGCAGGGAGCACCTCGCTCGCAGTGGGTGGACGTCAGGTTCACCAAGTACCTCAAGGAGTATGGCTGGAAGAGGTCCAGAAAGAATGTGCTCATCATCCACGGGTTCAATGGCACACATTCCAAAACACCTATGACCTTTATACGAGATGGTAAGTTAACTAAGTAGCTTCTTGACTTCAGTATTTAAATAAATGCTGAAGCTACTTTAGTTTTAATTAGTGTACATTTCAGATGTTAATTCACACTCAGTGGCGTAACAATAGGTTGGCAAGAGCCAAGTGCCAAGGGCAGCGCAACCTAATGTCGTTTTTTGTGGTCATCATGAGGCACTAGGAGGAAGGCTCCAGTTCACCATTTGCTGGTGGAGGCAGGCTGGTCGCACTGTATGGTTAGGATACGAAAAGGCTGACATCCTCCGGTTTATAAAAACAAAAGCCTTCAAAATCAAAGATTAAAAAAATAGAAGGCTCCAGTTGGAATGGGCCCCCGATCAGAGAGCGTATCAAATTATTATCCTTGGCGTCGACTGCACAGGAATTTGCTACGGGGCCCAAGGGTAAACGTACCTCAGAAGGTAAGACTATTACAAAGCACTTAAGTAAGGCTTCAGTTCACCATTTGCTGGTGGAGGCAGGCTGGTCGCACTGTAGGTTAGGATACGATAAGGCTGACATGTTTATAAAAACAAAAGCCTTCAAAATCAAAGATTAAAAAAATAGAAGGCTCCAGTTGGAATGGGCCCCCGATCAGAGAGCGTATCAAATTATTGGGGCCTTGCGTCGTCAGGAATTTGCTACGGGGCCCAAGGGTAAACGTACCTCAGAAGGTAAAATTACAAAGCACTTAAGTATAGGGTAATTTTGTTCTTTAAATGGCACAGATTTATTTATACTTACTTTAAAAGTGATAAAGATCACTTGGTGACCTTTTCTTTCAGACTGCCCTATTACGGGTCAGTACAACATGTTGATGCCTTTATTATAATTTTGGTTCACTGGCTCATTTTCAATACTACTTAAAAGTTCTAAAGTAGCTGTCGATTCGTGTAATTAGTAGCTGTATTAAAAAGATCAGTTTGTTGCATTTTCTCGTGAATTCAAAATTTTAAGTTCTTCCGAAACCAGGAAATATTTGGATTTCATATTTGGTCAGTTTTCGATGATCTTCATATTATCCGAACCAATGGTTAATTATCTCGACCGGAATTCCACCAGTCTGGGACGACAGGCTGTCGAGAGTCGTATTTTCTCAGATGTAAACAAAAAGAGACTTTGTAACTATAAATATAGGTATGAAGTTGTAATGATTACTATCTTCGTGTAACTCTGTCATATGGTTTACGATGATGATGAGGTATTTTTTAGAAACCGTCCCAAGAATATAGCATCAAAAGTCAAAGTAAGAGGATCTTGGTCTGTGTTCTTTGATTTTTTTCACTTAAATAATTACTTATGTATAAAAAGATATGTATTAGTAATTTTTTGATGTCATTTGGGATCTCTATGAATAGTCTTTTTGGAACGAAGGACGAACATTTCGCCAGACTGTTTAGCTTACAGTCATTTTTAAATGTTTCAGCTTATTTGTCTCGGGGTGACTACAACGTGTTTATGGTGGACTGGTCGCCGCTCACCAGGTTCCCGTGCTACCTGTCCTCCCTAAACAATATGAGGTTCGTAAACCGTTGATCAAATTTTATCAATGTCAAAGGAATGATATGTAAATTATTGAGACCATGGAAGTAATAATTACTTACGTACAACACAGTAGGTACGAGTACTTATTATTTCCATGATTGTACTCATCTCACGCACGTCGCCTCAAAAAACTAGTTACATTTTTAATTCCACTTTTTGAAAAATGTGCATTTTTTGTTTGAATTTTGGGTTGATATATGATTCTCACTATGAAATTTTCCTTTCATATATTTTTTAACGCTAATTATTCAGACTTAAAATTTATTCAATTATTAAATTGTACATTTTAATACAGTTTTCCATATAAACTACTAAAATAATAATTTATATTAATATACTCGTACCACGCAATGTTGCATGTTCTGGCTTTTTATGACTTGTTTAATTAATACAAGTAATATTACTTGATGTAGAAGTGAATAGTCATATTAAACCCGAAATAAAATCAATCAAAAATGGTTATCGAATATTTTTTACCGATCAGTGGAGATTTGAGCGAAAGTGGCGTAAATAATGCCAAGTGGAACTAATATTCATGAGGTGATTTCGACGAAATTGAAATTGTTCTTTGGTCTGAGTCACATAATTACATCAATAGTCGTTCCGTGAAAAAGTGTTTGTGAACAATTTTTGCACGTTTGGCTATTACTCCTCTGTCTGATAGATATTGAATAGGTAATGAAGATGTATAATCTTCATCAGTCAATATCTACCAGAAGAAGTGTGATACATAATACGTGTATTTTTTATGTATAATTTAAATAATCCTAATATTATAAATGCGAAAGTGAGTTTGTTTGTTACCTCTTCATGCTTTATCTACTGAACCAATCTTCCTGAAATTTCGCATAGGTACACATAGCTGGAAGTACGGAAAAGGACATAGGGTACCTTTCATCCCGGGAAAAAGCACTGTTCCCGTGGGAAATTCACGCGGGCGAAAGCTATTAATTAATAAATAAAAAAAATAGATCCAAATAAAAACTTACTTATAAGTAAGTACACTTTTCTTTTGAAGACATCCTACGGATGTTTGTGAGTTCGAAATTGTTATTAAATTAGACTAGACGGATTTCGATTAAATTTGATGCACGGGTAGAAAAATACTGGGAATAGCACATAAGGTACTTTTTATCCTAAAATTCCCACGGGAACGAAGCCCCGAGGCGCGGCTAGTTAAAGACAAGTTGCAGATAAAAATTTTGCAATCGATTTCAGACTAACGTCTCAGTGTACGGCCCAGCTGTATTCCCAGATCACGCAGGCCGGGGCCTTAGCGAAGATGATCACCTGTGTGGGCCACTCGCTCGGGGCACACATCTGCGGCATGATATCCAACCATCTCACAGAGAAGCAGTACAAGATTGTCGGTGAGTGAACTGTTGCTTGATTGAGTCATACATAGTTTCACGCCTTTATCCCGTTTAGGCAGAGATTAGTGATTTCCTTGATTAATTCATATTTTTTACACGACTAACCAAAAAATGAGTGTTATGTTTTCAGGGTTCATGTAGGTAAGTATGTATGTAAGTTTCTTTATTCCACCATAAGTCCTGAACGGCTTAACAGATTTTGATGTGAGAGGTATTGTTAGATTCCTTGCTAGGCTATGTAAGTTATCAGTCGTGTTTTTTATTTTTAAATAATTAGCTTGTTTTATTTTGTATAAGACAAATACTTTCGAACTGTGGCGTCTTTCGGCCCATATAAGCTTTTTAACATTCTGTCTAGAAGCCTGATTTAGGTATCCCGTGAACAGAGGGCTGGGAATTACCTGGCTCAAAGGATAAGCATTGCCATTCAACTTGACAATGCTTCCAGCCTTCTGGGCACCTAACCGCCAGGCAACTTCTTGTTGGGCATGTACGACATCTAATTTCTTTATTTTAGTTTAGTTTTACTTTTACCTGTATTACAATAATTTCTCATATCCATTTATTCAAATGAAAATTAAAAACAAGTTTTTATTATCGATGGTCTTCTTTTCAAGTGTTACACTGATATTGCGTATGAGTCTTAAGCATCTAACGTGACTTAACGATTGCCAACTGTTATAGCGATAGCTTATTCGTATACTAGTGAACAGCAATCTAGAATGCAGGTTTCCGGAACAGGTTTCCTTAGTAAGAAGTTAGTTCTTACTTCTTAAGAAATAAGTAGGTAATGTTTTATATTAGGTACATTTCTTATCGGCTCCGACTTTTATTTAATACCTAGGACCAGTGTGACTTGTACAGTAGACCTATCTGACATCACCTGGTGGTTGTTTAAAAAATGAGCATTCGAATCCTTTGAAAATTTTATGAGTTTTTTTGGAAATACTTTAGTAACATACGAATTCTACCACTATGACCATGAACATACTTATCTAAATGCACTTCAAAGCACCTACAAATAGTAAAACCAATGTTAATAACGTTCACTTTTTATCGTGTAACTATTCGAAACTAAAAATAGATGAATGGACAACTAGATTTCTCGTTTTTTCTGTTCCAATAAATAAAACGAGGTCAAATTGGGCATAACCACAAGAAAGAACTACAGTTAGTCGTTGAAAATACATGTTTATTTACAGTTAATGGTGTACATAGTGTTGGTGTTAAAATATAAATATTGTATTGTTTCATAAGTTAGTTTAATAAGAGATTCCATCATAGTTGGGGGACCTTAGGTAATGAAAGAGTAACAGTTTTACACTCTAAGTACTGGTTGATACCTTCCTCTCCTCTGAAAAATAAAAATAAGTATTTTTAAAGCCGTGAAAGTGAAAAACTAAACGTAAAAAGTAGTACAACTGATAAATACGCCAGCGGAGTTACATATTTTGAGGAAGGCAAATATGTAGATGGATTTATGGAATCCCTTTCTGTGATAAGTCCACCATTGTACGCTTCTATTTTTGTTTGACAATCTTTTGTATTTTTCTTATGTGCATGTGCAATAAAGAGTTTACAAACAAACAAACAAATATGACACCACTAATATTACGAAAAAGGGGTAATAAAAGTTTTAATACTTACAATTCTCTGCCAAGTCCAGAATCTTTGAAACCACCAAATGGAGTTTGACTAGTGACGTGGTCGTAAGTGTTGATCCTGCGAAAGACGATGGTTTTACAGTTATCTTAAATCTATTTACAGCTAATGATCAAATAATTATATTTGTAGATATTTACGTTATAGTAAATGATGTACATCACATTAAAAATATACATGGAAAAATTTAAATAAAGTAAAAAACTACTCTTACTAAAATTATAGCGAAAATTTGGATGTGTGTTAATGGATGATCGTACGTCACTCAATGACGCAAATTCTACCGCACAGGTGAAAATTCTAGATGAAATTTGGTACATCGGTAGAAAAATACCTGGAATAGTGTAGTGGTACTTTTTCTCTCGAAATTCCTACGGGAGCTCCAAGGCGCAGTTGTAAAAAATTAGAACAAGTTTGGACTTACCATACGGAACCACTGCGGACTTGCTTAGCGAAAGTCAGGGCTGTAGTGATGTCGTTGGTGACCACTCCAGCGCCCAGGCCGTAGTTGGAGTCGTTGGCGCGGTCAATGACCTCCTCGAACGTATCGAATTTGAAAATGCTCTGGACTGGTCCGAAGATCTGGAAAGGACAAAGTTTATATTGATTAAACTAAGAAAATAATACATACATACACACATAGAATCACGTCTTTATCCCTTACGGGGTAGACAGAGCCAAGAGTCGTGAAACTAAATAAAAAAATCATAAATAATAATAGTGAGAAAATAATAATCTAACTTTTTTTTATAGTGTGTAGTAATAGGTAACACTGATGTCAGTTTGTTCTCTAAATGCATTTTACATGACGTAACGACTGTCGTAATTTAGCGGTAGTTGTCGTATACACACTAGTAAACTGAAGAGTCCGCTAGTGTGCAGGTTTCCTTACGATGATTTCCTTCAACGGAAGCAGATGGTCAAAGAAAATGACCGTACGTAGATGATTGAGCTCAGATGTAAATATCCGATCGTACCTGGATTCAATCCAGCGCCTTTTTGAACATACATTAGTCGAGCACCTACCAAGCCACCACTGCTTCGATCAAGATGGCGCGATAATGGATTTATCTCGATCGAAGCAGTGGTGGCTTACTAATGCTATCTGCTCAAATCTTACTTACTTCTTCTCTGGCGATCTTCATATCGTCCTTCACATCAGCGAATACCGTGGGTTTGATGTAAAATCCCTTGTCACCCATCTTCTCTCCTCCAGCAATGCATTTAGCTCCAGAAGCTTTGCCAGCCTCGATGTACTCTAGTACCCTGGTGTACATTTCTTTGTCGATCTGTAGGAAATATATTTACATCAGATTCATATTAGCAATAAGGAATAAAAATAGTAGTTTCTTTTCTGCATTAATAAAGAATTTAGGACCAACATCAAATGTTCATTAAATGAAGACAATTCGCATAGGTAATTTAAAATTTTTCTTTTGGTGATTGGAATATATCTACGTGATGTAAAAGAATAAAAATACTTTAGTAGTAGTTTCTTTTTTGGATCAATAAAGATTAATAAATGCATTAACTGTTCATTAAATGACGACAAATTCAAACTCATTAGTTATATCCAAAGTACCTGTGGACCTTGTTGAACATCGTCGAAGGGATTTCCTACGGATCTCTTCTTGGCAATTTCCGCGGCTTTCTGGATGAACTGATCGTAAATGCCAGACTGGACGTAGGTTCTGGTGCCGGCGCAGCAGCATTGGCCAGCATTGGCAAAGGCAGCGGCATGAGCTATCTGCGCTGCCTTTTCAACTGAAATTTAAGTATTTCAATTACAATTTAATTTATTAAAAATTGAAGAGCTTGAAGGCAGTAATATTGAACGCAGCTTCAGTTCATCAGCCTAGTTCTAGCCTATTGTACGCATTACCTATATATTAAGCCTCAATGTATCCTTTACTTGTTTCGGTACAATAAATTTACTTACTAGTTCACCTGAATGGACTATGGGCACTAGTACAGATAATATAACACTATGCTAGGCATTAGTTATCCCTATAGGTAAAGGTACCGCATTGAATTTCATAATCCAAATATTCTGAGTTCCATTGGATACTGTATATTACATAGTTTCAATCTTTATTTTTTATAACATAGGGCGGCAAACAAGCAAGCGGGTCACCAGATGGTAAGCGATCACCGCTACCCATGGACAACTGCAACACCAGGGGTGTCACAAGAGTGTTGCCGGACTTAAATCGGCCTTTAATCTGATGATAGTTCACATTAAATCATCCCACTTGATCTTGAAATTTACATAATACAAAGAAAATTCGGGGTAGTTCAAAAAGCTTGGAGACTTACCATCAGCATCATTGAAGACAACTAAAGGACTTTTTCCGCCGAGCTCCAAAGTGACGCGTTTCAAGTTAACAGTCGAGGCTGCCCCTAAAATAATGCGTCCGACCTGCCAAATAGAGCAACCAGTGATTTTACATAGGTTTTTGTTCCTTGATCAAAATAAAAAGTTTCCTACGTATAATGCACAGGTTATAAAAAAACTATAACTGAAATCGTTTTAGAAAAGACTTTACTAAATGATAAATACTTGTATCGTGATCAGGATTCTCGGGTTGTCCCAACGTATATCCTTCCTTCGTTCCATATTTGGACCGACCCGAGATTTTTTAAGTGAAATGAAAATGCCAAATGAAGATTAAATCAATAAATTATAACCATTGATTTTAACACAAAGATTATTTTCCTTTCCGTTTTTTTATACTTATTCGTAAGCCCAGAATGCTGCTGAACCTATGGTACTGGTATTTTGAAATAAATACATTCTTTCTCTCTTATCTGTTACATCATCATTCAATGATATCATATCGTGGTACGAACTTCTTTAGTTTTAATCAGCCAGGTGCACTTGGGCTGAAGATTTAGGTAATTGTAATTTATCAAAGTCTTTGATTAAGATTCGTGGTCATTACAAGTATTTATATATAGATCCAACTTTCTCGACAATGTTAATGAAGTGGTTTTTGGTTTGCCATTGTCGTTTCCATTTCACATACTGGCTGATTAAATCATCAACTAGATCGTAGTAACATGGTTTTGCTCTCTATGTTTTCCTCGACTAACTAGGTCTACGAAAACTACCAGACATGAGTCAGATTGGTAAACAAACTCATGCATGATTTACGGTTCACTAATGTTTCACCAAAAAACCTTTCACAAATCATCACTTTATAAACCATCACTTAAAAAACTATACCTTTTAAAAATGTTTCATTTTACAAACTCGTTATTTTAAAAACCAATGTTTGTCTAGTAATTAGTTTGTAAAATAATCCATTTTTAGAAGAATGAGTTTGTCAAAGCATATGTTTTTCAAATGTATAGTTTTACAAGCGTTGTTTATAAAATAATTGTTTTTTAAATAATAATTTGCAATATGAGGGTGTACCATGATTTACGAGTAGAAACAAACTTCGTTAAAGTACTTTCATATAGAAACTACATCTGAGATGCACAAAAATCCAAAACTTTGTTAAATAGTGGATCGACGTCACTCTTATGTGACGTCGCATCATCTGCAAGTTTATTGTGTCTGTGATAAATTAATCAAAGTGTACGTGTTTTGACCCGAATATCACAAGTTCTAATTACATACGACATAATTTATTCAAAAGAAAGATTATTTGTTGCCATTTCCTATTCCCTCGTGGGTTACCAGTAAAAATATTTAGATACAATGTTGTCTTTACCACACTAGCAATTAATTATAACCGTCTGTTTACTACTGATAACAAAAGTTAGGTGAATAATACTTACAGATCCACATAAATCAGAATTATATTTGTATAAAACAATAGAAGGTGTGATATTTTGACAAAAGCCGCTTACATCCTCAATCGAATCTAATTCCAGACCTAAATTAATTTTTCAATGTCTGCATATAAAATAATATAGCAGAAGTCATATAAAATACAGCAAGTGTCATTTACAGTTACAGTTGTATTAAAATTATTAGGTTTTTCGATTTTTGCGTATAAATCAGTATAATCAGGCCATTGAAATGATGAACACACCTCAGTAGATCCAGTAAAAGCCACTTTATCTACATCAGGATGATGAGTCAGGGCTGCTCCAGCCGTGGGCCCGTAGCCAGGGATGACGTTGATGACTCCTGGCGGGAACCCTGCCTCTTTCACCAGGGCTGCCACAGCGAGGGCCGTAAGCGGCGTTTGCTCCGCTGGCTTGACGATCAGTGTACAACCTTGGGAATACAGTGTAAAGTTTAATTCTTATCAACATATTACATCATTATATTTATACACACATAATCACACTAAAATTTACGACAACACTAAGTGTATCCAATTTTGTATTAGCAGAGTGTAAATACAATAAAGGTATTATGATGATAGTCGGGTTTATGAATATTAGAGATTGAGAATATTTTTTTATAGGTAAGCAGAGGTATGTAAGGTTACCGCAGGAAATGGCCATATTAGTTTTAATAACCGATATATTATAAACTACCATGGGCTCGTGGGATTTTCAGGAAATCCTCTCTTAGTGCACTACACTCCCTCACACATTAAGGTGAGTTCAGACTACGCTATAATATAATAGCATATAGTATATAGCTCATAGCACAACAATATCGCACACCATACATTGTTATGGACACGTTCACACTGTACTGTGCGATATATTATTGGCTTGCTATAAGCTATAAATTGGTGCGATGCGCTCAACTCAATGCGCTGTGCTATATCGCGCCGCCCTCCCCCCGCCCGTCCCGCAGGCGACACGAGCCCGCGCAAGCGACACGTCTGGACATGATCCTGTGCCGACGCGCCGCCATGAAGCTTGCTATATGCTTGCGATAATATCGCGTAATGTGAACGTCATGCTATATAGTATAGCATTGCGTCATTCTTTGCTATACTATAGAGCACAATATTATAGCGTAGTCTGAACTCAGCTTTACGCATGACGACCTCCGTGGCCGCGGTCATCACGCCGGACTGCCACACCGGAGGTCCCGGGTTCGATCCCCGGTCGGGTCAAGATGGACAATGATCTTTTTCAGATTGTCCCGGGTCTTGGATGTTTATCTATATACTTACGTATTTGTTATAAAATATAGTATCGTTGAGTTAGTATCCCATAACACAAGTCTCGAACTTACTTTGGGGCTACCTAACTCAATCTGTGTGATTTGTCCGTATATATATATCACATTATACAGTACACTCCCTAAGGAACCTACATGCCAAATTTCAGTTTCTTACGCCCAGTAGTTTTGGCTGTGCGTTGTCTGTCAGTCACTCAGAAGAATCACACTATCAAACTAATATCACAGCTTACTATATGGTTCATAATAAAGAGGAAGTGCTTGTAAAGCGAGTTTGTTTGTATAGGGTAATCTTGTGGACCGATTTTAAAAATTCTTTCAGCAATAGAAAACAACATTATACCTGAGTGACATAGGCTACAAATTATGTATGTACCTACCGGGCGAAGCCGTGGCGGGGCGCTAGTTTTACATATAATAATTAATTGATTGATAAAAGGTACCTACCTGCCGCAAGTGCTGGTGCAATCTTCCAGCACAGTACACTCCCTAAGGAACCTACCTGCCAAATTTCAGCTTCCTACACCCCGTAGTTTTGGATGTGCGTTGTCTGTCAGTCACTCAGGAAGAATCACACTATTAAACTAATATCACAGCTTACTATATGGTTCATAATAAAGAGGAAGTGCTTGTAAAGCGAGTTTGTTTGTATAGGGTAATCTTGTGGACCGATTTTAAAAATTCTTTCAGCAATAGAAAACAACATTATACCTGAGTGACATAGGCTACAAATTATGTATGTACCTACCGGGCGAAGCCGTGGCGGGGCGCTAGTTTTACATATAATAATTAATTGATTGATAAAAGGTACCTACCTGCCGCAAGTGCTGGTGCAATCTTCCAGCTCATCATGGGAATGGGGTAGTTCCATGGTATGATCTGTGCGCACACGCCAACGGGCTCCTTCAATGTGAACGATAAAACTTCGCCATCTGAGAAAATACGATCGAATTCCTATTGAAAATATAGTTAAACATAACACTGATAAATTTGTATAAATTGGGCTAGCTTAAGATATATGATACTTAGGTTTGACGTTAGACAAAACATCTGTTTATTTTGAAAATATTTTAGTAAAGGAAGGACCACGTTGCTATCGCAAAATTCATAATTTGCACAAATCCTTATTGTATTACACCGATGCATATTTTAATTTGCATAAATCTATTAAACCGATAGCATATTATTATAAAAGTAAACCAGTCTCTTTGTTTACTTAGACATGTTTATAATGTTTATTCATTTTAGAACATTAAAAATTCCCATTTAGTACTATATAGATAGATATACGCCATGAATTTTTTTTAATAGATGCGTAAAAGATATAAGGTTTTATTTTAGTTTTTTTTTAACTTAGGTCTTTGATGAAATTACTAAAACTTTGATAAAAAAATTGGGGCCAATTTGGAAACATAAAATCTAACGAAAATACGAGCTCAAAGAAGATTCAAATGCGAGGAAATATTCATTTTTTTGTCTCCTACCTGGGCAATGGGCTGGTTATATATATAAAAAGACGAATCATTATTCAGATCTATGAGGTATATAATCTAGGAAGTGTAAAGAATCTGAAAAGGTCGTTTGTTGCAGTCGTTGCAGATATGTAACACATGACCTATATTGCACAATACGATCACGCTTCTCATGGTCCAGACAGCGTGGCAGTTATCACAAAAACTGATAACACAAAAGCAAAATTAGTAAATAAAATATACATAAACATGTTATCCTATTAGTATATAAACAATATAACATATTTTACGACGACACTAAACTTTGTAACTCCTGTTTCGATGTTTATCAGTTATATAAAAATATCAGCAGCAATAAAGCAGTGAAAATAAGCAATTAAAAAAAAGGTTATTGAGATCATTTCTACTTGTAATTAAAGAACTATGATTATTTCGTTTATGGAGTAGTAACCCAAACAAACTTTCCTTTTGTATCTATTATTTTTTCCCCAATCTGTTGAGGTGTCCCACTGCTGGACAAAGGCCTCCCCTTTATCTTTCCACAATTATCTGTCGAGTAAAGTCCGCTTCCACTCCCGCAGATAACTTTTAAGTACCAATTTTTTTTTTAGTATGATTGATGATACGAATGTAACATGTAGACATGATGAAGACCATCTAAATCTAAGAATGCAATGTAAAGGGCGTTTTATCTTATAATTCCTCTGGCGATGGCGTCATGTTTTTTGAATCTATATTAATAAAAGGGGTTTTGTCGTGTCTTACATTTATCGCACTATTTACACATGCCTTCAAGGGGTGTCTCTCGGCAGAGAAAGGATTTTGAAATTAAATAGAAAAAAAACTGTCATGTTTATCAAAAATATTTTAAATGTATTTGAAAAATCATAAGTTTGGATATCATTTTAAAAAAAATGACGTCTTCAAGATGACTTCCATCACGTCGCACGGACTCTTGGAATCTCGTCATTGCATTTTGCGTGACACGCCGCGCAGGAAGGCAGAATCGATGTTCATAATTTTGTGATGGATATTTTCTTTGTGCTCAGCTATATTCGTTGGAATACTGATGAAAACTTTGCACTAAAGGTTACTTCCACAGGAAAAAAATTCATAGGGGTCAAATCTGGTGATTGACAGCGGGATATCAATTTTCGAGGAAAAAAACTCTCGAAGCTAGTCTATGATAGCTGTTGCAGTGTGGGTGGTGGCTCCATCCTGCTAAAACTAAGTCCGTGAACTGTAGGCAAGATATCCATTATAGCTGGAGTATAAAATAAATTGATAACATTTGTCGATACGTGGATTTAGGTAGTAAGGTTTAAGGCTGATGCTCTTTTGCGTATCGACAGACGAGGATTGCGACGAACGCTAGCGTCAACTTCGCTTATTGCTTCTTCAGATCAGGAAGTCCTGCTCGGGCCCGGCCGCGGCTGATTTATGGCTAATCCTGTACTACGCAACTTCTGTACCCATTTACGAATAAGTTTTCGCTTGGTCTATACTGTAAAAGCCTTATGTTGTAACGTAAACAAAACTGGCGCCGAGCCGTAACATACGATTTTCCGCCCTCGAAAAACGCCTCGATAGTATACACACGGTCAGCGCCTGACCACTATGATATAGTAATTGGCCAATCCGCATGAACGATAAGCTGTGGAATAAGTTTCCCTTAGCGGTGTTCCCGAATAGATTCGACATTGGGACTTTTAAGAAAAGAGCCTATCGCTTTCTCAAAGAGTCGGCAACGCATCAGTGACCTTTTTAGGGTCGTTGGTGTCTATGGACTGCGGTGATTGCTTACCATCAGGCAACCCGCATGCTCGTTTGCCTACTATTCTATAAAAAAAAAAAAACGATGAATCTGCTACGTACACCCCACCGCGTCCATTTCCAAGGGTTTATAAATATTCAATTTTATAATCCTTCCTTTTTAGAGACACCCTGTATTTATTAACGTACCTCTATGATTTTTATAAGTCTAATTCATTCATTATCATTGTCATAGCTAGAATATTTCATATCATATTTGACTCTTATCGCTGTGTCTATGCGTTGAATAAGACTGAAGTTTTTCTTCTATCAACATTAATGCCTCTAATTTTTAAATAAGGATTTTTTTAAATACCTCATTATGATACCTCATAATTCAATTAACAATTTCACCTCTTTCTTTTCCAAATGACACCAAAATTAGTCCGAATATGAATGATTTAATAAAATCACTTATAATATCTAATCAAGATCCAATCTAACCAATTAATCATGTCGATAAGCCTTATATTGTGTTTTAATAGTGAGATATGGCTTTTGAGTGTCATTATTGTTCTTTATACATTGTTGATATGTGGTATAGGTAACTATTAATATCCAGATCAAAAATAGCTGAAGAATATGCATCAAAAATGACATCAGCAAAATAGTTTTTGGTGTACAGGATATATATCTACTCCTCGGGGCTCTACTTACGGAATTTCAGGAATATTAAAAAATTCCTAAACTCTCATGTGCTATCATCAATGAGCTAAATTTAAGTATAATTCGCACGTAATAATTCGCGTAGCGGTAGAAGTGTGAGTGATATTCAATTAAGTAAGATCTTCTCACCTGCAGGTATAGTGTTGCCCAAAATCTTATCAGCTTTGCCAGCATAATATCTCAATACAGTCACGGCGTAGTACACTTCGAATTCCGCCTCCTTTACTGGCTTTCCACAGTCCAAGGTCTCCAGTTCTGCCAAGTATCTGGCCTGGGATTCAATCAGGTCTGCCAGTTTGAGCATCAGGAGGCCTCGTTGTGAAGCGTCCATAGTCCTCCATGCTGAGTATCGGTGGAAAGCCTTCTTAGCTGCTGCTACAGCTTTGTCTACGTCCGCCTGTAAGGAAAAACTTTAGTAACGGATATTTATTCACATCTGGATTTAGATAGTAAAAGTCTGGATTGATTAGTTAAAGACCCGTGTAACGTATGACAAACTTTCTTGGCCTTTTTCAAAAGAAATCGATAAGGGTTTGTTTTTCGTTTTCAATTCGTGGTCAGAATTCCCAAACAGAACGAGCGATTTTGACTTCTTTTGAATTGGGATTATCTATTTGTAGGATCTTTGAGAAATTTCAGAAAAAAATGTAAAACAATAACTTGCAGAATATTTAAATTTTCTAGTCAATTCATAGCTTTTTTTGTGTATACTTGATCATTATTTTTTCTGGCATTAATACGATGTTAAGAATTTTGCTAGCAACAACTGGAGTAGGATGGCCCAGAACAGATAATGTTGGCGTAGACGGCAGAAGGCCTATACCCAGCAGTGGGTCACGGAAGGCTGTTGATGATGATGATATCAAGTACACAAAGTAATGATTAAAATGACAATACCTTGTCTCCTTCAGCAACTTGAGCGATGACTGTTTCATCCTGAGGGTTGATGGTGGGGAAAGTCTTCTTGCTGACAGCATCCACAAATTCGTTGTTGATGAACAGCTAAAGAATTGTGACATTAGTTATTTCTCTCGGTAAAAGTGCTATGATATATTTTTGTAGTAGGGGGTAGTGTCCAATAAATTTTGATATTAGCGAAGTTACGACTATCATAGACGAAGCTATGACTTAGGATTTTATTTATTAAGTACCTACTATATTATAATATGGCCTACAAGTGCTTGTGTGCAATTCTGCTACCATATGCGTAGTTTTAAACGATTCAAAGTAACTTATTATATATTTAATATTTATTACACGTGTCTTTAGTCAGTGAATAGATTCAGACTGGTTAATGTTAAACATGTGTTAACATAATATGATACTTAAGTTCTATCTATCTATGGCTATATATAGATTGTAGTTTAGTGGTTTTTTTCTTGAACTTGACCTATGATTGCTCACATCGAGGACGTGGCCTTTGCTTATCATTATTATGCATAGTGTTGCGAATTACGAAGAAACGGTATCATGCATATTTTTCACGAATTTTATACATAAGAACTTATTAAAAACGGCTAATGGATTCAAACAAACGCCTTACACTACTTGCACTCTTTTCAGCTTTATGGCGAAAGTTGTGTTTATTTTAATTGGATATACTAAGTTTATTTTGCACCATCACTGAATCTAGATCTCAACTAAAAAACTATAGGAAAAAACTTGTCTCTCTGTTCTAATAAGCTGATAAGACGACACAGGACGATATCTAAACCACGGATTAAGTGTAATGTCCAAACTTAATTTTTCTGCATCTGTTTTTTTATTACATCTCTACATAGTAAAACATCGTTGTTTTTATAATATATAACGTATTTATTGACTCAATAAAATCAACAAGAGACTTGAGTTTGTCTTGGTAACTCTTAAATATTTTGATTTTCACGTTGTTTTACTTTTAAATAATGATAATTTATCTCAATGCTCTGTCTTCGTGAAAACAACACAAAGATAGAAAGAAAGAAATTGTTTCTCTCATATCATTAGTGCCGATAAATTCCCTATGTGATGTAATAGTCATAATAATAATTGCATTAATTAACAAAAGTAAATATTCCTTATCGTATGTGTATAAGGTTAATCGAGTTGCAATCCTTGGTATGTAGTTTTTTAAACCGCCTCACAACTTCTTATACTTATATTGCGTGGTATAGGGTGAAGTGAAGGTAGTAATTTAAAAAAAAGTTAATTATTAGCTAGGTATTTTAAAATACAAGTTCGAAAATGTTGTTATTCATATAAATGATGGGAGACTTGCGCAGATTTAAAATAGCCCACATGAACAGAATATTAACGCATCAAATCATCTAGTAAAGGCTACCGTACGTTGTTGTCAAGCCGGTATGCAAGTCAAGTTGTAGTTAATGCATCTAAATAAGACACAAAAATAAACAAAAATGTATGTGCCTGATAAATTACACCTACCTTTGTGTATTTGACGTCTACTTTCACCATTTTGAAGACTATTTATATTTAATCAGTGGCGCTAAATTTTAAATGATCCACGTGTGCGCTCACCGCCTTCTGGATGTGTACTGGGTGAGCTGTTTAGTTCACAGCTATAAACTTGACACTAGGTCTTATCGTTCATGTTTATCGCAAAAGAAAATAGATAAAATGTCAATCAAAATACAGCTTCTTTTGCATCGTTAAAACTGATTGCTTTGAGTCATTATGAATTTGAAGCGCGAGTCTTGCCAACGTAAGATCTGTATTCGATAAGCAACTTAGTTACGTTAACTATAAAGTATATTGTTCAAACGACAATAGATTTAATAAATACGAATGAAGTTTGCTTTGGATGGTATACGATACGACGACGTTTAGCGACTGTTTACATTACGCCATTTGGCGAAAATATCCACCAAGCCATACCAAAGTGGACAAGAAGAAGAAGAAGAAGTAAGAATATTTAAGGATTCATCAATGGATCTTTACAATGAATTTTAGTGGACGTAGGGACAATTCTTATTAGCCCTACAGTAGAATGAAGAATGATAAACGTAGCCCAATTTCAGAAATATGGCTTCAACATTAGCTTAAGAAGAATCCATTGCTGTGGATTGACCATTTAGACGAGGCCATCTAAATGACCTACTGGACTGTCTGGCTAAATGGCTTCGTGGAAACTATCCATAAGATACCTTATAAGGATTTATATTATAGTTTTATTAACAGACATATTTTTTAAAGATATCGTCTGTGGTTTTATTAAAAGGAAAGGAAGGGCTAGTTTTTATATCACCTATTTATTGATTCTGAATGCATTTATGACTCATGATATTTTATATGCATAAAAGAGTACCTACGTAAATCAAGTAGATAATGCAATTATGTACTTATCTATGTTTGTCCTCTGATAATATTTATATATCGAGTAAATTTTTATAAACAATTTATTAACAAGCAATAATAAAACACAAACAAACGTGGCGAGAGATTTATTTGGACATTAAAAAGTACAAAAACAATTTTAAACGCTAGTAGTAAATAAATGCTTTGGTTAACTGTAGTTTTGCTTGGGGATTCTTAAATCAAGGGTTTCTTTGGCAGGTTGATGGTCACAGTCTTGTTTTCCAAATATTGCTGGATGCCGTCTTCACCCCTGTGAAAAAAAAAGATTTTTCCAAATATTTAACATATTTTTTATCTTTATCTTTATAATAAAATGGGACGCTGACTTATTAGCGCACTTGCGTAAGTGGGCACTAAGAAAGAATTTTACAAATTCTGACCCTAAACGAAATTAAAGCGAACGCCTAGTATACTAATGAAACGGTAGAAATAAGTCTTACAATTCGCGTCCGATGCCAGATTCCTTGAATCCTCCGAATGGAGTTTGAACTGCCACATGCTCGTAAGTGTTGACCCTGAAAAAGAAATATAATAAAGAAATTTGGAAGTAAAAAAAACAGTCATCATAAAGGTAGTATTCGGTTTGAAATTGAAATTATTGCAAGGTCAGGAACGATCGTATAATGAAATTTATTGCTGAAAATAGAGAAGGACCTCAAACCGGTCCTGATTTATTTATATTTTCTGCAAATCGGTCGCGATACAAATCGATCCTGATCTCTATAAAATAGATTTTTAGTATTGGTATTATACGTAAACCAGTATACGAACCACATAGAACCAGCCCTGACGTGCTTGACGAAAGAAAGAGCCGTGGCGATGTCATTGGTGACCACACCAGCTCCCAGGCCGTAGTTGGAGTCATTGGCACGGTCCACAATCTCTTCGAACGTCTCAAACTTTAAGATGCTTTGGACAGGCCCGAAAATCTGAAAAGATTGCATAAAACTAATATAGTTATGAGATTGCTAATAAAGATTTTATTCGTCTTCACCAATAAGCCTTCAACGTGGCCTTCGAGTCTCAATTACTCTAATTTTGTACTAACTTCTTCCCTGGCGATCTTCATATCGTCCTTGACATCAGCGAAGACGGTGGGTTGGATGAAGAAACCAGCATTTCCAAATCGTGCACCACCGGCAACACACTTCGCCGTCTTCTTACCAGATTCAATGTAACCCATCACCTTGTCATACATCTCCTTGTCTATCTGAAATGGGCAAGTAAAATATCCTTTATTAACGTGCTATGTTATAATCAAAATATCTGAAGTATTTAAGACAACGTGCTTAATCTCGTGCAGTTTGGTTATCATCACATGCGAATATGCTAATTGAGTTAATTCTTCTTATTTACATCATTCATGTTATAATTGATTTACTCATAACTGCTAAGCATAACACCTTGCAGCATTTTAATTGTCAAAAACTGTTATTATGCATGGTAGAGCAGCATTCAGTTTGCAGCATTCAGTTTCTAATTGTTATCTTTACCAACCTGAGGGCCTTGGTCAACGTCTTGGTAAGGGTTTCCGACGGATCTCTTTTTAGCGATCTCAGCGGCCTTTGCAACGAATTTGTCGTAGATTCCTGACTGTACATATGTCCTGGTACCAGCCACGCAGCATTGACCAGCGTTGGCAAAAGCTGCTCTGTGAGCTAGCTCTGCAGCCTTCTCCACTAAAAAAGAAATATTTGTCATGACATATCATGATTCCTTGATAGAAATACTGGAATTTTCCTATATTGTGTAGAGTAACTAACCGTCAGCGTCATTGAAGATAACAAGCGGACTCTTGCCTCCAAGTTCGAGAGTGACGCGTTTGAGGTTGACTTCAGCAGCGGCTTTCATGATGACACGGCCAATCTTGAAAATAAATAAAACCATTGTTATAGTCCGCGAACATTCTCTGGACATTATAATCATTGAAACGCCATGAAATGACAGTGCATATTGATATGAGTTACGTTTATCAAGTAATTATAATGATTATAGTGAGGTGATAAAAGATATTGCAGACAGATTTCATTTATTTTGAAATTCAAAGGACTATGGGCGGAATCGTCCCCACCCACCAACAGAAATGAAACATAGGTCAATCGACATATCTTGGCAAGCTGATATTTTTTTTACTATGGGCTCGTTGCCCAAATGCATGGGGTTTTCATGATATCGAACGTTTTACAAATATTTATCCCATACATTTTTGTATGGAGCTTAAATATTTTTACAAAATGTTATTTTTCTAATTAACCCCACTGATTTATGAAAGAAATAGGATTTTAATGAAATAGTAGATACTTTAGGAACACTTTGGCATCAGTTTCATTTGTGTTAGTAGATTCCATATATTTTTATATGGAGCCCAAAAAATTTGCAAAATGGATTTTTTTTAATTAACCCCACTGATTTATGAAAGAAATAGGATTTTAATGAAATAGTAAATACTTTAGGAACTCTTTGGCATCAGTTTCATTTGTGTTGGTAAATCCCATACATTTTTATATGGAGCCCAATTATTTTTACAAAACTTTTTTTTTTAAATTAACCTTATGAAAAAAAACAGTATTTTAATGAAATAATAGACATTTTAGGAACACTTTGGCATCAGTCCCATTTGTGTTGGTGGGTGGGGACGGAGCCCATACATTGGTGCCTTTAATGCTGGTTTTTAAGACATAAAAATTATGAAACAAAACTTTTAAAAAGTACCTCTGTAGATCCAGTGAATGCCACTTTATCGACATTAGGATGGTGGGTGATGGCACTGCCGGCGGTCGGCCCGTACCCTGTGATCACATTGAGGACGCCTGGTGGGAAGCCAGCCTCTTTCACCAAGGCAGCCATGGCCAGAGCCGTGAGAGGAGTCTGTTCAGCAGGCTTCACCACGGTTGTGCATCCTGGTAAATATAGAAAGCCCTTCTTTAATACTCAAATTGACGTTTCAGGTTGATCTGTATGAAATAAATCTCAACATAATATTTTGTAAAATAAATAGGTAATTATTTTTAATGGATTGTCAAATTAGAAATACCATTTGCTTCTCTCAGTTCATTATACCCCAAGACAAAATATCATTTTCTTTAGTTTAGACCTTGGGTTTAGACAGTATAGTCTTTGATGGAATATATTTAAGTTATTTATTTAAAATCCTTTTCACCTGTTTGTGAAAATTAGATATAATTAAACTAATTTTAAAAACCATGAACTCCTCATAGGCACAACTCAATAAAGTTTCTCAATATAAATAAATTCTGTACCTAACATTTATTGAAGAAACTCACCCGCTGCTAATGCAGGAGCAATTTTCCATACGAACATAGGAATAGGGTAGTTCCATGGAAGGATTTGACCACAGACGCCTACAGGCTCCTTCAATGTGAATGACATAACTTCTCCATCTGAAATCAGGTAAGAACCAGTAAGTTTGGTTATTACAAAAACAATGTATTATTAGACATAGGTATTTAATGTAAATTAAGAGAAAGAAAACAAACAAGTGTATAATAACAACTAATAGAGATAAAATATGTCCCTTACGATAACCTGGGTTAAAAATGTTCGAATTTATAAAATTATCAGTAGTGACCTGACTATTTCATTAATACCTAATACCTACACACCTAAAAACATTATCTTCTTTACGATTAATATATAAAAACTACATGTCGCGCGAAGCGCTAGGTTCGCGTGCTGTGCAGGGCAATTTTACTTATGCAGTTTTAAGTTTGTTCAAGAAAAGTTTCGGAGGTAGGTAAAAAGGCATCTACGTAGAAGATTAAGACTATTTTTAATTTAGAAGAGCCTTAAGACTATTTTTGCTTTTGCTCGTTGCTATGAATACGTAACTCGGCCTGCGGCCTCGCTTCCAGCAGTTGGTCTCTGTGATTAATTTCGGTATATTCAGTGTCATTACGAGTAACTACTACGTAAAAATTCGGTATTCAGTGTACGATATAGTAGGTTTTGTTACCTGCAGGAATAGTGTTGCCAAGTATTTTATCAGCTTTTCCCGCGTAATATCTGATAATGTTCGCTGCCCAGCTGATTTCACCAGCAGCGTTCTTGACTGGCTTCCCATTGTCCAAGGTCTCCAGTTCCGACAGGTACTGGACGTCTCTGTCGACCAGGTCGGCGAGTTTCAATAGGAGGCGACCTCTCTCGGAGGCATCCATGAGACGCCATTCGGAGTAGCGGTGGAAGGCTTTCTTAGCAGCTGCAACTGCTAGATCTACGTCAGCCTGAAAATTATTAACAACATAACTTTAGTCATTATTCACTTCACGTCACACACGTCGTCATGTTTAAACCCACAGAACAGAAAAAAGGCCACTCCTGCGTCAAATAGAGACGGCAATCGGCATGCTTGTAGTGTGTCTCTATTAGTTGTTGTGTTCCTATACAAAGCAAAGCAAGTAGGCGTTTCCGATTAATCAATCAATATTTATTTGTATGGGTCTGATTTAGTATGGGTTTAGTTTTTGTGTTCCCAAATAGTCGTCGACCGCTAGAAATATTATTACTGCCATCTCTAGTTAACGGATAACGGAGAGGGCTTTTTCTGCTCTGAGTTTGAATACTGGTACTTAGAACTCCACGTTGGCTTTTTTTCTCTTATGTCATAAGATGAGTCTCGGACGATGGTCTCGGATGACATATTTCTGAATATAATGTTTGTATTTCATAATCGTAGTGAATTTTCTTTCTCTGCTCATAACATTTTCGTAGGTATAATAATAATTATCATTATTATCATCATTATCTTCATGATATGGCTCACCGAGAAGCTTTGTATTCACATCTGGCTGATAATCAGGTACTATTTAATCCATTAATAGTTTACATTGGAATTTAGTAAATTTCATTACGAATCCATTTGCGATATTTTTATTTTATATGTTAACTGGCATAGGCCCGGGACTTTCGGAAATCCCTATCTTAGTGCTCCCCTAAACTCCCTAAGGAACCTACCTGTCAAATTTCAGCTTCCTCCGCCTAGTAGTTTTGGATGTGCCTTGTCTGTCAGTAAAGGAAGAATTTTATTTATATTGATGATATGTTTACCTTGTCTCCTTCAGCAACCTGAGCGATGACAGTCTCATCTTGAGGGTTAATGGTGGGGAAGGTCTTCTTGCTGACAGCATCCACCCACTCGTTGTTGATGAACAACTAAAAACAGATTGTTTATGTAATTTACATATTGGTTGACAAAATATTTTGATGGTAGCCCTTTGAGATCAAATGAGCAATCAATCAACTAATTACTAATCGTAGTAGCTTCAGTTACGACTGTTAGTAAAGTAGGTAAAGGAACTTTAGAGTCCTTGAGGTAATCGCCTTTACGAGTGTATGTCCATGCTTTTGCGTTGGGCTTGGAGGTAAGACATGCCGTTAAAGGCCCCCTGTTGGATGAGCAATTGCTTAAGAGGGTGTAGTGGCCCTCCCCATTATAACGGTTGGTACCGGGAGGACATTATTTTATATCGCTATAGAAGCCCTTGGGCGTAATGGGAATTTTTATTTTTATTAAAGATGGGTTTGCTCTTGACCGCAATCTTGCCCGAGGATAGAGATGAGATCTACGTTATTGTTAGGTAACTACTTTATAACCTTAGATAGAGATAGATGGGTAACCTAATATGTATGAATGTTTTTTTATTCGAGTCAGTTCAGAGCAACACGGACTCGCGGAAGTCCTTGTTGCTCGAAAGTGTCATACTGTAACATGACAGTTAACGATGTCTTTCCATAAAATTGTCTTCAAATATTTACGCGAAATACACGCTATTTCCATTTTATTTATACACTTCGGAATATCTCGTGTTTGTTTCTCGTCGTCGCGCCAGAGACCTTGACTGTGACATATGGGCGTACGACACTGTGTGACTAAAATAAAGATAAGTATAGAAATATAGCCCAAATCGTTGCTTTGAGTAGGATAGCTATACAAATTGCAGTTTTTATGTCTTTTTTATTTAATTTATTTAGGACAATAAACAATATGTAAAGAAGATAAAGTTAAAAACTTAATTAAACATGTAGATAGTTGTACAACCAGCAACATTATCCTCAAATTACTATACTATGTAGCTTTCATCGACCGAGCGAGCGCAGCGAGCGAAGCGTCTCAGTTTCCACTAGCCGAAAATTCTTTTGTCTGTCCGGATGTTATCGCCTACAGGTCGCATTTCTGAACCGATTCTCATGAAATTTTGTAAGCAGGTTCGGTAATTTTATAGAATTTTTTAGTCGAGCCAGTTTTTCGAAATTTAAAAAAATGGCCGAAATATATAAAAAAAACCTCATATCTCAGCTATTTAAAAAATAATTCAAAAATGTCATTAGACATTTTTGTTATTCTTATTAAGACGCATTTTTTTTGTTTGAACAACATAGTAAAATTCAATAAAACCGCTATAAATCCATATGTTATAAATTCTCATACGATAGTTCACAAAAAATCAATAGATGGCGCAGCAAAGCTTTTAATACTCGCAAAATCGCTAATACGTTTACAAGAGTGACTTGATTTATTTATTAAATAAAATTAAATGGTTCTTAAAAATCATATGGCTTTTTTTGTCTAAGCAAGACATTTTTTGGACACAGGCTTTGAATTGTGTGTATTTATTTGGTTAATGGTATTGTATTGTGGATTGCTTTGCATGGTAGAATTATCTTGAACACTTGAAATAATTCTGATATCAAAAAACTTCATTGTATGATTAGAATCCTATTATAAAAAAAAGTAATATATATAATACCTACATACCTACTAATCAGAGAGATTCGATTTCAAATTGAACTTTCTTTTTTGAACTTTAATTTTGTTGCGCAAATAACATATACATACATACATATAACCAATTGGTACCATGCATTTCTGACGACTGACGACCTCCGTGGCCTAACGGTCATCACGCCCCGGACGGCTACACCAGAGGTCCCGGGTTCGATCCCCGGTCGGGTCAAGATGGAAAATAATCTTTTTCAGATTGACGTGGGTTTTGGATATTTATCTATATGTATTTGTTATAAAATATAGTATTATTAAATTAGCATCCCGTAAAGTCTTGAACTTACGTTGGGGCTAACTCAATCTGTGTGATTTGTCCGTCTATATTTATTATTATATTATTATTTATATTATTTGAGGCAAAAAAGGCAGGTTTCAGTAATTTTTTTGGTGGTGGTATTGACCAACCACAAGAACATGTTTCGGCTTATGGGTAAAATATGAGAACTTTTTACTTCTTTCCAGCATTGGTAGGTTGGTTTTAAAACTCTTTTTAGCCAGGGACACGGTAAAATATCGGTTATTTCGTGGAAGGGCTCGCGAGGTCTACTGTTCTGACAGAACCACTAGTAGTAGATGTAACACAGAATAGAGCCAACAAGATGGTTAAGTACTTATGTAAATAAAATATATAAGTATAACAAAATTTAACTGAAAAAGAAATCAGTGCTAAATAAACTAAACATCTAAACAACTCAGAATGCCTTTCCGAAAGGAAGGCAGTGAGAAATAAATTTATCTACAGCTGTGAAATTATCATTACGTTTACCTGCATTAGTTTTATTAGGCTCGAATAGACGAAATGTAAAAGTTGTTGTTGAAGTTGTTATATTTATCGTGTCAGTTGTTTTTAATATTTTTTTTGTACACGGTAACACATACATCCTCCTAATATTATGAATGCGAAAGTTTGGATGTAAGTTTGTCAATTTGTGAGTTTGTGAGGCTGTTTGTAACTCAATCACGCTAAATTTACTAGACGGATTTCGAGATTTGGCACCTATACGGGTAGAAAAATACCGGGAATAGCGCATAAGGTATTTTTTTTATCCTGACATTCTCACGAACGCCCGGGGCGCAGCTAGTTACAATATATTTAGAGAATACATGTACGCACAATGGCGGACTTATTCGTATTTTTTTATTATTATTAAGTGGAGAAGTGGATATCTTCAGACTACAGTGCAATGATGATGAGAAATTATCGTATTGACAGTCGATGTATAGATTGACGCACAAAATATTTCAAATAATTTCTTTCAGATTAATTTTATTGTGAAAAATATTTCTGTGTACTTTTTATTTTAATGTGTGTTGGCTGTAGCCGGTTAGCTATATAGTGATATGGGTATGGGTGGGTATAGCACAATAACAATCGTTAACAATTGACTGAACAAACGAACGGACATGCAATTGATGAACCAATTGAGATTATACACTTATTTGCTCTCTCTTGTTATCTTCGTAATGACATGGAATAGAATGGTGGTTTTTAAAGGACATTGGCATATAAAGCGTAAAATATTATTTTTTTCGATGCGCTCGCAGGTACTGTGAGCTTGAGAAATAAGATAAAATAAAATCTTGTAAATAAAATTATTCAAAAGATATGACGTAGATTTATGAAATATTTTTTTAGAAAAAGATTTTGTTGCAAAATCAATTCAAATCAAATTATATTTATTTGCTGTTATAGGGTATATATACAGGTGTTCATAAAACATTAGAGCAAGCCTATAACCGTACAACAAGTATATAACCGAAAATATATCAAGATTTTTTACTAATATCCACGAACTAGAGAGTAGTTAATTATTTATCGCGTTGCACTTTATCGCACCACCTTACTACTCTCTGTTTGGTCTAATGGTTGACTGGTAGAGAATGCCTTATGGCGTTAAGTCCACCATTTGTACATAATTTTTTTAAATTTTGTGCAATAAAGTTTTAAATAAAAAATAAAAATAAATAATTAACCTTCTATACTCTCAATAATCTATGTTCTGTTAATCCGTGGCTGTGTTGAAGTTTGCTAACAATTGAAATTGACAATAGGCAGTTACTGGCAGTATTACAGTAGCCATGGTTAACCAGAAAACATGCGGAAGTCTGAAATTACAATACATTATGGTTTCAGTACACAGTAGGTACACTAATAAAACACAATGCATTCGTATGAACTGTTGGTGTTATTGTGGCTTCAGCCGTGTGATTTTCTTTGCCACAATTCCATATTTTTTTTAAATTCGACCTTTGGTAATTCCATATTTTTAAATTGAAAATAAAATATCTATACAAATTTCTTAACTGATAACATTTTATTATCGAAATTGATTTGGGAG